>CM039504.1:34378062-34566499 GCA_022432975.1 Begonia masoniana | reverse complement strand
AAAAAAAAAAAAAATTATAATAAGTACATGATATATTTAACGCTATTCAAATTAGAATTATTTTTTTAAATTTATTTATAAAATAAATAGGCAGAGTTTGGTTTGTTATATGACTCCTTCATGGCTATCTTCAAACAATTCCTACAAATTAAAATCACAATTTTCTTGCCAATAGCCTGATCCACCAAATAACATACATTAAATAACAAGCATAAACTAAACTAAACTTACAAACATAAACAACATTATACTATATTAGAAAAATAAACTACCAGACATAAAATTAAAGAACATAAAATTTACAAAACATAACATGAAATACAAAAGATAAACTACAGTACGGTGGGGGTGGGACATCGTCATCTTCGCCCACCATCCAATCATCGAGCGTCTTTGCCATGCGATTATGGGAAATGGCGAGCTCTCTATGGGACCCAACCAGTTGTCTCTGGCCCACGTGGAGCTTCTTGACTCTGCCTATGAGGAACTGCTTCTCCTATTGATGCTGCTGCTGCATCTGATATAGCTGCTGCTGCATCTGATACATCTGCTAAATAATATCTCACGTACTAGCCTCGTGGGGGCAAATGGTGGCGTGGTGGTAATGGCATCGTCCTCCATCGAAACATCCCAAGATGTGGAGTCCCTAGGATCTCCCTTCAGCATCCAAGACCCAGCGACTTTGACTAGTCCCATCCAAGTCAAATGAAGCATGTCAAATACATTTACGGAACTCGGAGCTTTCCACTGCTCTCCAGTGGGCAGCTGAACTTGAGATCACTCAACGATCTTCCAAATAGATGTCCTGTATGGCAGATTCTTGTTGCGTGTGCGCCTAATCTATTCCATGTGACCTAAAATGCTATTTTTTGGGTCGAATATCATGCCGTTGTAGAGCTTCTCCATGACATAGAGATCCATCCAGTTCACAAGATCTCTATGTCCATCCCTCGACAGCAGAGTGTGGCTGATCAGGTTGTGAATAACCCGAGGTTTGACGTTTAAGTACTTCGATTTTGGTTTCACGAAAGCTGCAATGTTCGAATTGTGGTGGATTTGCCTAAGGATGTAACGCCCCGACTTATATAAACTCGGTTTGCTACTCGTAATACTGAACCAGACCATGACATTCTGAGAAAATTTCAACTTTTCACTCAACGGTCAAAGTTTGACCTTTATGAACGTTAAAACTTGCAGTGGAAATTTCATTTGTATAAAACAACATTGATTAATTTAATTAAAATATTAAAGACAATTAGTTGGAAGAAAACAAAACAAAATAGAATACGTCCACCGCTGAACAGTTCCAAAGATAGAGATAGAAACAAAATGAATCCACCGCTAAACAGTATCAGCGGCAGAAGCAGAAATAAAATAGTCTCAACGATAGAGACGGAAATGGAAGGCATCCATCGCTAAACAGTGTCAGTCGCACGACATGTCGACTACCCACAACCACCGCTCATGTCCACCGATCGAATCCTTCAAACGACAGTAACCCTCAGCATCCACCGATCACAAAACGACAAAAATCTAATACTCACTCCTACGTTCACATCCACCGGTCACAAAACGACAAAAATCTAATACTCACTCCTACGCTCACATCCACGGATCACAAAACGACAAAAATCTAATACTCACTCCTACGCTCACATCCACCGATCACAAAACGAAAAAATTTAATACCCACATCTACCGATCACAAAACGACAAAATCTAATACCCACATCTACCGATGGACAACATCCACCGATAGACGATAACACTCAACATCCACCGGTGGACTACATCCACCGATAGACAAAAGAAAACACTCAACATAACAACTTAACAGCCATTTTCATTCTAAACAAAGAAAAAACTCCGACTAACAAAGAACTTGTACATTTTACTAAAAATCGTTCAAAACAACATATGCCCACAACTTTCTAAAAATATCCAACAAAGAAACTACCTCTAAACCAAATCATGTTTTTCATACTCAGAACAAGAAAACCATAAAGTTGTTAAAAACATCAGAACTATTAATGTTATTAAAACTATCTGCACACTTTCACAAGACACTTAACCACTGAAACTTCATAAATAGACAATAGTTAAACCGCCCCATCAGTTCACCAAGTCGAGGCATGAATGTGCTCCCCCAACCAGCCTATTCCTCAACATGCTCAGAGATCACACCTTCTGAGGCTTCTTCACCTACATTACAAAACTCATCTATTAGCCTAATGCTAAATAAGTGAAGCAATAATGAAATGAAATACTAAAACATAAATCCTAATAATGCAGTTTCTACTTCCACCTCTCAGTTGCATTTACATTCTTTCACTGATCTGATCCCTCAGTTCCATTGGGAGTTGGATCAATTTTCCCAAAGTCATACATCTATTCATAAGTTAAGGGGCGGATTAGTTCCCATAATAGTTTATCTGATCCTTCTATTCCATTAGGAATTGGATCAATCTTCTCAAAGTCATAAATCCCTTCATAAGTTAAGGGGCATATTAGTTCCCTTAATAGTTTATCTGTTGCAATCTGTTCATTTATTACCGTGCCAATATATGTAAATTCATTTTCGTATTCTTTCAAAATATGATGCATGACATACGGACAAATTCAAACATACATAATCCTTCTGTTTTGTGATGTAGGCCCGAAGGCACATGCATACTCCACTTACCTGGTCTCCTGGGGATTGTTGGGTTATAAGTTACTTCGGAAGTTTGCTCACCTAAAATCATAAACAGAGTATTAATTCAATCTTCACTATTCCTCATTCTAAACCATTCGGAAACCTAAGGTAGCTAACTTGGAACTCTAATAATCGTGCATTCCCGGTTTATCATCAAAATCAGGACCTATTCTCATTCACAACATTCCCAAAACACACACATTGCACTCTCTCTGCTATCTAGTCACTAAAACTCAAGGAAAACGAAGGAAAACTCACCTAGATTGAGGAATGGAAATCGAAGAGAAAACTGCCTGGAGAGCTCCGCTGAGCTTGAGCTGAATACCGAAAGAGGAAATGAGAAGTAGTGGCGGCTAAACCTCATAAAACCCTTAAATACGTTATCCACTACTAAATCTCCAAATTACAGTTCTACCCTTATTTAGTCACTCATTAACCTAATCACTAGTTTCTCCCAATTTCATTCCCAAAATGCACATCATAAGTTGATAGAAAAATTTTGATTCAACGGAATCGGGTGTTACAAAGGAACTGCAGTCCATCTGTCGATCTGGAAAAATCAAACTTTCGGGAAGCATGGTAGTATATGACCAAGCATTTTATGGCAAATCCTAGCAATTCATTTATATCCCCTAAAGTTACGACAATATCTGTACCGAATAGATACGTCTTCAACAACCCATGCCTCCCGATAACAGCCAAGTTCACATAAAATAAGCGAACAATTTTGTTGCAGCTGTCTCCCCTTTTGTTGTACACCCCGTGTAAGGAGATGCAGTCAAACATCTCTTTGATCTCCAAAGACTCCCAATCGGTAAAGTTGGTAGTCTTCCCATAAATAATCGAGCGCATTGACATATCCAGCTCGAACTACTGCAGACACCCCTCTTTTTAAAATTCCATTGACAAATAACCAAGCGGCGGTCACGACACTTGATCCGGAGCACCTTGTGACGAAGGTGCTTGGTTTGATGGGTCACCTTGTGTCAGGGGAGCCTTTCGTTTCAAAAATATTTTGGGGGATTAAGGATCCGATTTTCGATGATTTTCAGCAAAATGGGATCTAGTTTGGGGATTTTCACAAAAATGGGATCGGGTTTGGGGATTTTCAGCAAAATGGCCTTGGATTAGAGAATTTTCGGCGATGAGGAGGCTCGGGTTTGTGATTTTTGGCGATTAGGAGCTCCGATTTTTGATTTTCAACATTGAAGGCATCGGGTTTGGGTTCTCAACGATGAGGCTTCAAATTTTGGGATTTTTAGCGACGAGGGCTAAAATTTAAGGAATTTCGGCAACAAAAATCACGGATTCAGCAATATTTCTCTCGATTTCAGACGATGGAGAGTGCACAGGGAGCCGATGTTATATATTTACTAGCGGGGGATCCGGCCCCCCGTTTGAGGGTGAACTCCCTCCGTTCCCAACCCTATGGCTGGACACAAGGGGCCGTGTGTTGAACAAGGCCCCCGTGTTCAACACTTGGGGGGCCGTGTCCTAAAACGTAGCCCCCTGTTTTAAAATTCCTCTATAACATGGGGGGCTGAGCTAAAATGAACGGCCTTCGTGTCTTTTCCACATGCAATGCATGTGCGCAGGGGTTCTACATGTTGGATTCAATAAAAATAACCAGAGTAATTGAATCTAGAATAAATTCCATAATCTGAAAAGAGCGAGAGCCTAGTTCTTGCATCGATACGTTAGAAATTACAAGTAAATCGTTAAAGCAAGAAGGACATACCCGGATCCATTGTTTGAATGCAAAATACCGTAGATCGGGTACGTAGATCTTCCGATCCGACAATTGCCCTCTCTAATGTCTCTCTAGAATGATGGCGGTTCCAAGAGGCAAAGGGTTCAATTATGAATTGGGGACCATACCTTATATTAAACCTAATTGGGTAATTCACCAGTTTGCCCATCACAAATTGATAAATTACTCCTGGTGTCTCTACACATAATATAACCATATTATATTTAATATACTCCAAAGTCCGTTGATACTATATTAAATCACTTTAATATGGACTTAAACCTGATGATAACATAATGTATAATTTATAGTTTAACAATTTAGATCCAACTAGAATTATAAATCCTTATAATTCTAACAATCTCCCACTTGGATCAAATTATAAACTAATCAATTACACATTATAACCTTATTCTTATGATATCAAATTTTGTTATCATCTAAATAGAGTATACTCAAACAATCTCGTTCATCAATTATATCAAATGCAGGGCCAAAGCGTCTTTCGTCACATTTATCGTAACTAAACCTATCAATAATCACATACACCAACACAACCAAATGACACAGATCAAATATGGATGTGTAGCATGGAAATTACATGTGATGTGATTTAACATGTCTATTTCCAACTGGTCCAACCAAAACTTTATTGAGATCACTAAAACTCAAATGCCAGAGTGAATTAAATGAATACCTCATAAAATGAATACTGCAGTAACCAAAATATTCATTACAAATATCTATAGAATAGAATCACATAAAAACAAATGACAGACTCCTACTAAACCTCAATATCTCCAAGAGATACAACCCCCATATGAGCAACATACTCGTGAAAGACCTTGGGCCGTAATCCCTTGGTTAGCGGATCCGCAATCATGAAGTCTGTTCCAATGTGATCTATAGATATTTGACCACTCTGAACTCTTTCCTTCACAACAAGAAACTTGATGTCTACAAACTTAGACTTTGAGAAACTCCTGTTGTAGTTCGAGAACATCACAGCTGAATGATTGTCACATAAAATCCGAAGTGGTCTTTAAATACCATTCGAGATTCGCAATCCCGTGACAAAGTTACTCAGCCATAATGCCTGATTAGATGCCGCATAACATGCTATAAACTCAGCTGCCATAGTAGAAGAGGCCGTAAGTATAGCCTAACGTTGACTTCAAGTCATCTTGGCATCCAGCAAAATCAGAGTCAGTATACCCAATGATCTCGAGCTGATCTGATTTCTTGTATGTGAGCATGTATTCTTTGGTTCTCTGTAAGTATCTGAGTACCCTTTTTACAGCTTTCCAATGATCCAATCCAAGATTGCTCAAGTATCTACCTAACATGCCAACTATGTACGTAATATCCGGACACGTGCATACTTGAGCATACATTAAGCTTCCTACTGCCGAAGCATAAGGAATCTTTTGCATTTCTTTGACCTTAAAGTCACTTGAAGGGCATTGACTTTTATTTATTTTGTCTCCTTTGGAAACAGGGGTATCTCCTAGTTTACCTTCTTGCATGCTAAATCTTTTTAAAACCTTCTCGATATAGCTTTTTTGTGATAATCCAAGTATACATCGACAACGATCTCGGTATATTTGGATTCCTAATACAAAAGAGGCGTCACCAAAATCTTTCATTTCAAATTTCTTTGAAAGAAATTTCTTGGTGTCGTGCAATAGGCCTATATCGTTGCATGCTAATAATATGTCATCTACATATAAAACCATAAACATCATTTTATTCCCAATAAATTTGTGGCATACACAATCATCAACTTTATTTGCCTCAAAACCATATGAGGTGACTGCTTGATGAAATTTGTAATAATATTGACGGGAAGCTTGTTTTAGCCCATAGATGGTTTTCTTTAATTTGCAAACTAAGTCCTTTGATTTGTCCGAATCAAAGAACTCGGGTTGAAACATATAGATCGTTTCATCAATGTCACCATTGAGAAACGCCGTATTTACATCCTGTTGACTTATAGATTGTTTAAGTCATAATTTGTTTTTGATTATGTATTTGTATAATTAGTGTACAATTTGATTATGTGTATTTAAAGAGAATAATGAATATGAGTTTATTTGGAAATACCCTTGAAAAGGGTATTTTAGTTGTCTAATAAATCGGTTTGAGTATACAGAATTAAATAGCAAAACAGGCTTGCATATACCGATCGCTACACGACAAAGAAATGATGCATTTGCCGATAGCATTTTTGAAGACATCTGCCGATGTCATGTCAAGCGGTATTTGCCGATAGCTGTTGAAGCTACTCCTGCCGATGCCGGTTCATGACATGTTGAGATGCATATGCCGATAACATTTACAAGTCCCATCTGCCCGTGAAGCTCTAAGTGAGCATCTACCGATGACGTGGTCAGTGCTTATATGTTTCTTCTGCCGATAGCGTTTTGAAGTCATCTGCCAATAGCGTCATGAAGACATCTGCCGATGATGTGTGAAGCGCTTATCTGTTTCATCTGCCGATGGTGTTTGAAGCCACATCTGCCGATGATTTTTGAAACCACATCTGCCGATGATAGTTGAAGACACATCTGCCGATGATGTTTGAAGCAGCTCCTGCCGATTGACTAAACGACAAAAGGAGATGCTAACTAAAGCATGCACCTGCCGATAAAATTTAAGGATGCATCTGCCGATGAAATTTAAGGATGCATCTGCCGATGGAATTTAAGGATACATCTGCCGATGGCATTCAAAGCTGCATCCTCCGATGACGTGTCTCTGCTTCATAAGTTGCATCTGCCGGTGAACTTCCGCCAGAATTCAAAGCTAGCCGCGAAGCTACAGTGACGTCATTTTCAGCATTAACTCCAGACCTTTAATGGCGACGACGAACACTTTTCAGAAGCAACGGATAGCTGCTTCAGTACGGATGCTTCCCAACGGAACATTTTAACATTTGAAGAAAGAAGCATCTCAATTCTCTGAAGCAATTTTTACAGAGTACATAAGCAGAAGAAAGGCTCGAAGACTAACTTTTGCCAATTTGAATTCTGAGCCCTAACTGCGAATGTTATTTTCACACTCTGTATTCTTCTCTAATCTCTCAATCCTAATTGAGATTCATATTTGTGAGATTGTAGTCTGAGCTTAATATTTTACAAACTCAAACTTGTAACGGCAGTGGATTGACGCCCGTGAAGTTCAATCCAAATCTGTAAAGGCAGTTGATCGGAGCCCGGAATCCCGATCTGTTATTTCTCGTGAGGAGAAGGGTAAGGATCTTCAAGAGGTGAGCCTTGGAGCGTGGACGTAGGCAGTTTGGCCGAACCACGTAAAAAGTACTGGTGTTGAATCTCTCTTACTCTCTCTTTATTTTTGATATTACCTTATTTGCTATTAAACTAATTAAGAGAGTAACACTAATTGAGTATTAGATTAATTTTTTAAAAGTCTAATTCACCCCCTCTTAGACAATTCCGGTCCTTCAATTGGTATCAGAGAAAGGTTATCTTTGTCTAAGCTGTAGTTAAACGCTCTGCGTTATATTCTACTATTACAATGGCATTCAACACTAACACATCACAAATAGAAGGTCAAGCAACCAATAGACCTCCATTCTTTGATGGTAGTGATTATGTCTATTGGAAGGCTAGAATGAAAATATTCATTCAAGCCATAGACTATGAAACGTGGTGTATTATAGAGAATGGTCCTTTTAAGGCCATGAAAACTGTTGATGGGAAAAGTATCCCTAAGGACTCTTCTGAGTTAACAGAGTCCGATAAGAGAAATCTGAGCCTTAATGCTAAGGCTGTAAACACCTTGTACTGTGCTCTAAATAGAGATGAATTCAATAGAGTGCAAGGGTGTGAAAGTGCTCAAGAAATTTGGCACTTATTAGAAGTCACACATGAGGGAACTAACCAAGTAAAGGAGAGTAAATTGAGCATGTTAGTTCACGAATATGAATTGTTTACCATGGAAAAGGATGAGTCTATTTCTTCAATGTTTACTCGTTTCACTAACATTACTAATGAGTTAAAAGTACTTGGTAAGATGTATTCAGGTGAAGAGTTAATTAGGAAAATTTTGAGATGTTTACCAAGAGATGCTAACTAAAGCATGCACCTGCCGATAAAATTTAAGGATGCATCTGCCGATGAAATTTAAGGATGCATCTGCCGATGGAATTTAAGGATACATCTGCCGATGGCATTCAAAGCTGCATCCTCCGATGACGTGTCTCTGCTTCATAAGTTGCATCTGCCGGTGAACTTCCGCCAGAATTCAAAGCTAGCCGCGAAGCTACAGTGACGTCGTTTTCAGCATTAACTCCAGACCTTTAATGGCGACGACGAACAACATTTTCAGAAGCAACGGATAGCTGCTTCAGTACGGATGCTTCCCAACGGTAACATTTTAACATTTGAAGAAAGAAGCATTCAATTCTCTGAAGCAATTTTTTACAGAGTACATAAGCAGAAGAAAAGGCTCGAAGACTAACTTTTGCCAATTTGAATTCTGAGCCCTAACTGCGAATGTTATTTTCACACTCTGTATTCTTCTCTACATCTCTCAATCCTAACTTGAGATTCATATTTGTGAGATTGTAGTCTGAGCTTAATATTTTACAAACTCAAACTTGTAACGGCAGTGGATTGACGCCCGTGAAGTTCAATCCAAATCTGTAAAGGCAGTTGATCGGAGCCCGGAATCCCGATCTGTTATTTCTCGTGAGGAGAAGGGTAAGGATCTTCAAGAGGTGAGCCTTGGAGCGTGGACGTAGGCAGTTTGGCCGAACCACGTAAAAAGTACTGGTGTTGAATCTCTCTTACTCTCTCTTTATTTTTGATATTACCTTATTTGCTATTAAACTAATTAAGAGAGTAACACTAATTGAGTATTAGATTAATTTTTTAAAAGTCTAATTCACCCCCTCTTAGACAATTCCGGTCCTTCAATTGGTATCAGAGAAAGGTTATCTTTGTCTAAGCTGTAGTTAAACGCTCTGCGTTATATTCTACTATTACAATGGCATTCAACACTAACACATCACAAATAGAAGGTCAAGCAACCAATAGACCTCCATTCTTTGATGGTAGTGATTATGTCTATTGGAAGGCTAGAATGAAAATATTCATTCAAGCCATAGACTATGAAACGTGGTGTATTATAGAGAATGGTCCTTTTAAGGCCATGAAAACTGTTGATGGGAAAAGTATCCCTAAGGACTCTTCTGAGTTAACAGAGTCCGATAAGAGAAATCTGAGCCTTAATGCTAAGGCTGTAAACACCTTGTACTGTGCTCTAAATAGAGATGAATTCAATAGAGTGCAAGGGTGTGAAAGTGCTCAAGAAATTTGGCACTTATTAGAAGTCACACATGAGGGAACTAACTAAGTAAAGGAGAGTAAATTGAGCATGTTAGTTCACGAATATGAATTGTTTACCATGGAAAAGGATGAGTCTATTTCTTCAATGTTTACTCGTTTCACTAACATTACTAATGAGTTAAAAGTACTTGGTAAGATGTATTCAGGTGAAGAGTTAATTAGGAAAATTTTGAGATGTTTACCAAGAGCTTGGCAACCAAAGGTGACGGCAATACAAGAGGCACGGGATCTCAAGGTTCTCAAGCTTGAGGAACTCATTGGCTCTCTAATGACTCATGAGATAACCATGAGGGCCAATGACAAGGAGGATCTCAAAGAAAAAGAGATCTCCAAGAGAAATGACATAGCTCTCAAGGCCTCATCGAGCAAGCCTGATGAATCTGAGGAAGAAGAAGAAGATGAGGACATTGCCCTCATTACCAGGAGATTCAGCAAATTCCTGCAACGAAAGAGGATGTAGGGAAAAAGGTTTCCAAAGGGTGAAAAGTCTCAAAAGGACAAGGAGATCACGTGTTTTGGGTGTGGAAAGCCTGGACATATGAAGGCAGATTGTCCACAAGCAAAGAAGGGTCCCAAGAAGTTCAAGAAAAGGGCAATGAAGGCCACTTGGGACGATAGTGAAGAAGATACCTCTTCATCAGAGGATGAAGAAGTAGCAAACCTGTGCTTTATGGCACACGAGGACAAGGTTAGTTCTTCTTCCTCTAGTATTATTAGTGACAGTGATATTGATGACGATGAAGATAATCTAATTGATGCTTTCAATGATTTAGTTAAACAGTTTGACATGTTAAAAACTAAATACAATACTTTGAAAAAGGAAAACGCAAACATGGTAGAAATACATGCCGAGAAAACTAATTTGCATGTCAAAGAGATTGATGATCTTAAAAGCAAAAATGAAGATTTGAATAATATTATTCTGAACTTCACTAAGGGTGAAAAATTATTTAAGATGGTAATAGCAGGTCAGAGAGCAAATTTTGACAAGACCGGATTAGGGTATGACAAGTCTAATAAAAGGAAAGCCTTTAAAAACTTCTTTGTTAAACCCTCTGTCTGTCATGCATGTAATGAAGCTGGACATAAATCTTTTGTATGTCCGCTAAAAGCAAACTATATGAAATCAACTGGTAAATTCCAATGGGTTCCTAAGGGAACCAGACCTAACACTAGGACCCAAAAGATTTGGGTACCTAAGAAGACAACCTGATTTCTGTTTTGCAGGTTGACTGCTCTCCCGGAACAAATCTGTGGTACCTTGACAGTGGTTGCTCAAGGCATATGACAGGAGACTCAACCAAGTTTGCTGTTGTCAACAAGAAGAAAGGTAGTGTCACTTTTGGTGGAAACCAAAAAGGGAAAATTGTTGGCATTGGCAATATAGGTAATCCTTCTCATCCTACCATTGAAAATGTTCTGCTAGTAGAAGGATTAAAACATAACCTGCTTAGCATAAGTCAGTTGTGTGACAAGGGCTATAAAGTAACTTTCAAATCAAATGCTTGTGTGATCAAAAACATTTCAACTAACCATATTTTGTTTAAAGGATTTAGAAAAGAAAATGTCTATATTGTTGATCTAAATGTTTTTGAGCATGTTGATGAGAAGTGTTTCGTTGTTAATTCTCTTAATGACTGTTGGTCTTGGCATAGAAGATTAGGACACGTAGGGATGGATACCTTAGCTAAGATTATTAAGGAGAATTTAGTTAGAGGGATCCCTAAGATATCCTTTGAGAAGGATAAAGTCTGTGAATCTTGTCAAATGGGCAAGCAGATCAAAAGCTCTTTTGCATCAAAGAATGCAATCTCCACTTCTAAGCCTCTCCAACTTCTTCACATGGACCTCTTCGGTCCTTCCAATATAGCAAGCCTAGGCGGCAAATTCTATGCCTTTGTTATTGTAGATGATTTCTCTAGATTTACTTGGGTTTATTTTCTGAAGTCTATGGATGAGACTTTTGATATTTTCTCCAGCTTTAGGAAAAGAGTTCAAAATGAAAAGGAGCTCACCATTGTTGCTATTCGTAGTGATCATGGTGGAGAGTTTGAAAATGAGAGATTTGAACTCCTATGTCTCAAATACGGAATTGAGCACAATTTCTCTTCCCCTAGGACCCCTCAGCAAAATGGTGTTGTTGAGAGGAAGAATAGATCGCTCCAAGAGCTTGCTAGGACTATGCTTAATGAGAATTCACTTCCTAAGTATTTCTGGGCTGAAGCTGTTGCTACAGCTTGCTATGTGCTTAATCGGGTCTCCATAAGACCTATTCTAGAGAAAACTCCCTATGAACTTTGGAATGGCAAGACTCCTACTGTTAAGTATTTTAGAGCTTTCGGTTGCAAATGTTTCATTCTTAATACTAAGGATAACTTAGGAAAATTCGATTCCAAATCCGATCTTGGAATTTTTCTAGGATATTCTTTGACCAGTAAAGCATACAGAGTTTTCAATAGAAGAACTCTTGTTGTAGAGGAATCCGTTCATGTCAACTTTGATGAGTCTCCTCAGCCCACAATAAATGTGGATGAGGATGATGGTGTAGTTTGTCAATTAGACTCTCTTTCCTTAGAAAAACCTACTGATCCCTCTCAAGCAGAAAAATCTTTAGAACCATCTTCTACATCTCTTGATATAATTCCTGTCAAGGATGAAAATCCTACTTTACCTAGAGATTGGAAATATGTCAGAAATCATCCAATAGATGAGGTCTTAGGTGATCCTTCTTTAGGAGTTAAGACTAGATCCTCTCTTAGGAATCTCTGTGCCAATGTGGCATTTATATCTCAAGTAGAACCTAAGAAGTTTGAAGAGGCCGAGTGTGATGAAAACTGGTTTTTAGCTATGCAAGATGAGCTAAATCAATTTGAAAGGAGCAAGGTATGGGAACTTGTTCCAAGGCCTAAGGATTATCCCATTATTGGAACTAAATGGGTTTACAAGAACAAATCGGATGAAAATGGAATTGTGGTCAGAAATAAGGCTAGGCTAGTTGCTAAAGGTTACAATCAAGAAGAAGGAATAGATTTTGAGGAAACCTTTGCACCTGTGGCTAGATTAGAATCCATTAGGATGCTCTTAGCCTATGCTTGCTACAAAAACTTCACACTCTTTCAAATGGATGTAAAGAGTGCCTTCTTAAATGGTTATATTCAGGAAGAAGTTTATGTAGAGCAGCCCCTAGGATTTGAAGACTTTGATAAATCGAATCATGTGTATAGACTTATGAAAGCTCTTTATGGTCTTAAGCAGGCTCCTAGAGCTTGGTATGACAGATTGAGGAATTTCCTTGAGGAAAGGAATTTCAAAAAGGGTAACACCGACTCAACTCTGTTTACCAGGCAAAAGGATAAGGACATTCTGCTGGTTCAAATATATGTCGATGACATTATTTTTGGATCAACCAATGTCAACATGTGTAATGAGTTTTCTTCCCTCATGCAAAGTGAATTTGAAATGAGTATGATGGGGGAGTTAAAGTTCTTCTTAGGATTACTGATTAATCAGTCTCCTGATGGAATTTTCTTCTGTCAAGAAAAGTACATTAAGAAACTCCTTAAGAAATTCGGATTAGAAACTGTCAAATCCTCTAAAATTCCCATGAGTACCACTACTAAATTGGATAAGGATGAAAATAGTATAAGTGTGGATATCAAGAAATATCGTGGTATGATTGGTTCTCTGTTGTATCTGACTGCTAGTAGGCCAGATATACTCTTTAGTGTTTGTCTGTGTGCTAGATTCCAGGCTGCCCCTAAGGAATCTCACTTATCAGCTGTCAAAAGAATTTTCAAATATTTAAGTGAGACTCATGATTTAGGATTATGGTATCCGAAGGGCACATCCTTTAATCTAGTAGGTTATTCAGATTCTGACTATGCTGGTAGTCTAATTGATAGAAAGAGCACCAGTGGCACTTGTCAATTCTTAGGAGAATCTCTAGTGTCTTGGTATTCTAAGAAACAGAATTCTGTTGCACTCTCAACTGCAGAAAGTGAATATATTGCTGAAGGCAGTTGTTGTGCACAAATGTTATGGATGAAACAAACACTAGAAGACTATAATCTGTTTTATGATAGGATTCCTATTCGGTGTGATAACACCAGTGCCATCAACATTTCTAAAAATCCTATTCAGCACTCTAGAACCAAACATATTGATGTTAGGTATCATTTCATTAGAGATCATGTTCAAAGAGGAGATATCACTCTAGAGTTTGTTAATTCTGTAGATCAACTTGCAGACATATTTACCAAGCCTTTGGATGAGAAGACCTTCAATAATATTAGAATCAGGCTAGGACTCATTCGGGTTGAGAAAAACTAAGGGTATTTCCTTTGTTATTAGATCCTATGTAATTGAGTGTTTCTGTGTTGTGAAGCACCGGTAGATACTGTGTATTTCTCTAGTCATCGGTAGTTACATCTCTATCGGCAGATGCAGTGTTTTCTATCCCATCGGAAGCTGTACTGCTCAATCTGCCGACACGTGTAATCCATCGGAAGATGTATTCCCCAATCTGCCGACACGTATGTCTTCTTCGTCTGGCGATGAGCTATTTCTTTTAAATTCATTCTTCTTCGCCCAGACACTTTACTTTTCGCGCTCTTTCTGTAAACCCCTGCCCTACCAAATCTTCTCTGTCGAATCCTCTTCTAGAAATAGAATTTCAAGGTCAATCATCTCGCGCCGTTTCCAAACCGACCAAGAAGAAGGTCAAAGTTTCTGATCGTCCTTCCCGAGAGATTCCTCGTGGAACGGAGTGGCCAACCTTCTACTTTCTTACTCAAGCTGATGAGGTAAAGTACCACAATGACTATCGGTTCAAATCGTTAATTCCTAGTAAGGGTATTTCTTTTGAAGAGTTAGCAGGAATGGACTTTATTGAACCCTTGACGGATCTCAGGCTAATAGGTCTCTTTGAGACCGAATCATTCTACTACCCGGAAGCGATTAGGATGTTTTATGCAAACCTTAGCTTTACCTCTGATTACCCTTCCATTAAGAGCTACGTATACAACACTCACATAGAAATTACTCCTAAGTCCATAAATGCCCTTCTGGGAGCTCCTCATTTGGATAACTGCCCTTACAAGTATGTGACAGGCCCTGAGCTACCTTTCTTTGGAACTCCTGAAGGACTACAGTTTCTAAGGGAAATTGCTGTGGACCCCAATTCATCACCTGATCAGTTAAAGGGCAAACATCTGACCCCTAGAGCCAGAGTTTTTCGTCATATGATTGATTTCAATATTGTTCCCAAGGGTGGACATTATGACGAGGTGAGTGCAATGGAACTGTTTGTTCTGTTTGCAATCTATTTCAAGACATCCTTCAACATTGGCTATATAGTTGTTCGAAGGATGATTCTAGCTGTATCCTCCAGGGCTACTTCACTACCGTATAATATGCTTCTCATGCGGTTATTTGCTCGTCTTGAGGTTGTCCTTCCTGAGGAGGAGGAGCCTGTGAGACTTATGCCCTCCAATTTCTATTCCTATTCCACTCTCAACAGGATGGGATTCAAACAAATCGTAAAAGGAAAACCTGCTGTGGATAAGGCTAAGAAAAAGGTTTCTTTGGCAGCACCTGTCAGGCGTGGAAAAAGGAAACTTATCCTGCCAGATGAATCAACTGCTGAAGGGGGAGATGAAACAGTATGTCCAGACCGTGGTATTTCTCAATCTCAGGATTCAAGCCCCCCACCTTCTCCTCTAGTGCGTAGGCGCAGGATTGCTCCTTCCTCCATAGCACCTATTTCAGAGGCCACCTCTGCCCCCTCATCTGTGTCTCTACCTATTCCTGAACACCCTCTTTCACCTCCACCTTCTCTCATACTACCTTCTCAGCCTGTTTTTCCTTCCATCTCTCCGGTGATGCGAGCAATTTCTTCGATACTCACCCATGGTCCTCCAGCTCTACCATCTTCAGCTCCTCCATCTTCACCCCATGAATCTTCAGCTCCTCCATCTCCACTCCATGAATCTTCAGCTCCTCCATCTCCAATCCATGCACCTTCAGGTCCTCCATCTCTCGATCAGCACGAGGTGCTCCCTCCATCACCAGTTCAACCTGCTCCAATCGCTCTGCAAGTCCAACCCCTTCTCTCCAATACTCCTGCAACTCCCCTGACATATCACAGGAGATTTTCCTTCACTGAGGCTCAGTATAATGAGATGCAAGCCTCTATTACCAACCTTGGCACTGCCCTCAGTACCCTCCAAAGTAAAATTGATAAGAATCATCAGGACATGGGCATTGCTTTGGATACAGGTCTTGGCCTGCTGTCTACGAAAGTTGATGGTGATAGGCGAATGGTTGTCAGGGAACTTGAGAAACTCCAATCTTCCATTGCCGCTTTGACACCTGAACCTGACCCTGAACCCGAACCATCAAGTTCTGGTCTCAATGTTCCCGAGGCTTGCTATGAAGATTTGTTTCTTCCCCTCTCCAGGCCTGCTGTTATTGAAGATGTGCGCTTCATGTCCCTAGATATTCATGAGGCTGAGCTCAAGTTCACACTTCCTACATCTTCCTCTGCTCCTGCATCTTCCTCTCCTCCAGCCTGTCCATTGGAAGCTTCTCCTCCACCATGCATGGATGTGTGTTCTGGTCCTTCTGTCGAGTCTCCTCCTTGCTTGGACGTGGAGGTGTCCCGAGCGCCTTCTCCACCTCCTGCTCCTTGTTTGGCAATGGTGGTCTATCAATCACCTCTCCCTCGAGATCTTGCATTTCTTCAAGCTATGGTGGATGCATTTTTCAATCCCCACCGTGACGTGCCCTCTTATGTTCAGAGAGCCTTTTGGAATCGTCATTTAGATCTCTTCAAATAGTGATTTTTAGTTATATACATTTTTTTTGTGTTGTTTCTTTTTAATGACTATTTTTTTTCTCTAAACATACTCTGATGTTGAATGCATTTTTTTTTTGATAATGTCAATGGGGGAGAATACTATATTTGATTAAGTCTGACTAGATAATATTCTATGGATATATCATTCTTTGGATATACTCTGTGATTTTGGAATTGCTCTGAATGGTTAATTGAATAAAATGCATATACTATGGGGGAGCGGCTAGAATTATGGGGGAGTATCAAAGTTAATCAAATTTATATTGTCATAATCAAAAAGGGGGAGATTGTTGACTTATAGATTGTTTAAGTCATAATTTGTTTTTGATTATGTATTTGTATAATTAGTGTATAATTTGATTATGTGTATTTAAAGAAAATAATGAATATGAGTTTATTTGGAAATACCCTTGAAAAGGGTATTTTAGTTGTCTAATAAATCGGTTTGAGTATACAGAATTAAATAGCAAAACAGGCTTGCATATACCGATCGCTACACGACAAAGAAATGATGCATCTGCCGATAGCGTTTTTGAAGACATCTGCCGATGTCATGTCAAGGGGTATTTGCCGATAGCTGTTGAAGCTACTCCTGCCGATGCCGGTTCATGACATGTTGAGATACATATGCCGATAACATTTACAAGTCCCATCTGCCCGTGAAGCTCTAAGCGAGCATCTACCGATGACGTGGTCAGTGCTTATATGTTTCTTCTGCCGATAGCGTTTTGAAGTCATCTGCCAATAGCGTCATGAAGAAATCTGCCGATGACGTGTCAAGCGCTTATCTGTTTCATCTGCCGATGGTGTTTTAAGCCACATCTGCCGATGATTTTTGAAACCACATCTGCCGATGATAGTTGAAGACACATCTGCCGATGATGTTTGAAGCAGCTCCTGCCGATTGACTAAACGACAAAAGGAGATGCTAACTAAAGCATGCACCTGCCGATAAAATTTAAGGATACATCTGCCGATGAAATTTAAGGATGCATCTGCCGATGGAATTTAAGGATACATCTGCCGATGGCATTCAAAGCTGCATCCACCGATGACGTGTCTCTGCTTCATAAGTTGCATCTGCCGGTGAACTTCCGCCAGAATTCAAAGCTAGCCGCGAAGCTACAGTGACGTCGTTTTTAGCATTAACTCCAGACCTTTAATGGCGACGACGAACAACATTTTCAGAAGCAACGGATAGCTGTTTCAGTACGGATGCTTCCCAACGGTAACATTTTAACATTTGAAGAAAGAAGCATTCAATTCTCTGAAGCAATTTTTTACAGAGTACATAAGCAGAAGAAAAGGCTCGAAGACTAACTTTTGCCAATTTGAATTCTGAGCCCTAACTGCGAAAGTTATTTTCACACTCTGTATTCTTCTCTACATCTCTCAATTCTAACTTGAGATTCATATTTGTGAGATTGTAGTCTGAGCTTAATATTTTACAAACTCAAACTTGTAACGGCAGTGGATTGACGCCCGTGAAGTTCAATCCAAATCTGTAAAGGCAGTTGATCGGAGCCCGGAATCCCGATCTGTTATTTCTCGTGAGGAGAAGGGTAAGGATCTTCAAGGGGTGAGCCTTGGAGCGTGGACGTAGGCAGTTTGGCCGAACCACGTAAAAAGTACTGGTGTTGAATCTCTCTTACTCTCTCTTTATTTTTGATATTACCTTATTTGCTATTAAACTAATTAAGAGAGTAACACTAATTGAGTATTAGATTAATTTTTTAAAAGTCTAATTCACCCCCCTCTTAGACAATTCCGGTCCTTCACATCCATCTGATGTAGCTCTAAATCAAAATGAGCTACTAGTGCCATTATAGTTCTAAAGGAATCTTTCGTAGATATCGGAGAGAAAGTTTCCTTATAGTCGATGCCTTCTCTTTGAGTAAAACCCTTAGCAACAAGATGTGCTTTGAATCTCTCAATGTTACCTTTTGAATCCCTTTTGGATTTAAAAATCCATTTACAACCGACGGGTTTCAAACCTGCAGGTAACGGGACGAGATCCCAAACGTCATTGTCCTTCATGGACTTTAACTCCTCATTCATGGCATCAGTCCACTTTTGAGAATCAGAACTGTTAATGGCTTGGTTGAAAGTGACAGGGTCGTCTTCCACCTCACCGAGTTCTTCATGTTCTTGTAGGAATACGATGTAATCATCCGAAATCGTACTCCTTCTCTCTCTAGTGGACCTCTGTAATGACATATTTTCTCGAGGCTGTTGAGTTTGTTCTTCAGGAATGACTTCCTGAAGAGATTCAGAAAGTGATTCCACATTATTTTTTTTATTATCCACTTGATCAAAGTCAACGGAAACCAAAAGAAGAGGAACAACTTCCTCCTCAAAGACAATGTCTTCCTTATCTCCCCTCACAAACTCTACAACCTCGAAAAATCGGGCATTTTCCATTTCAAAGAATGTCTTTACAGTGGGATCATAAAATTTGTACCCCCTTGACCGTTCAGGATACCCTACAAAATAACAACTAACAGTCTTAGAGTCAAGTTTTTTTTCATTGGGCCTATAAGGCCTTGCCTCAGCTGGACACCCCCACAATTGTAAGTGTTTAAGAATGGGTTTTCGGCCCATCCAACACTCATGTGGGGTTTTGTTAGCCGTCGCCTTAGTAGGTACCCTGTTAAGGATATAAGCTGCGGTCTTTAGTGCTTCACCCCAGAGGGATTCTGGTAAGGTCGAATTAGCAATCATGCTCCTTACCATGTCCTTAAGCATTCTGTTCCGTCTTTCAACAACACCATTCATGTTGGGCGAACCTGGCATGGTGTACTAAGGAACAATACCACACTCCTCTAGGTATTTAGCAAATGGTCCTAGACGTTGTTCACCTGACCCGTCATACCGACCATAGTATTCACCACCACGATCAGATCAGACAACCTTAATCCTTTTGTCAAGCTGATTTTCCACCTCAGCTTTAAAAGCTTTGAACACGTCCAAAGATTGAGACTTCTCATGAATGAGATATAGACAGCCATAACGCGAGTAATCGTCAATGAATGATATGAAATAATGTTGACCATTCCAAGATGCCGTAGGAAAAGGTCCACATATATCTGTATGTATCCATTCAAGGACATCTGAAGCTCAGTTAGCTTCTAATCTCCTTACACTTGTTTGTTTCCCTTTAATACAACTGATACAAACCTTGAAGTCGGTCATATCAAGAGGGCCCAAATTTTCGTCTGACATAATCTTTTCAATTCTCTTTTGAGAGATGTGACCTAAACGCTTGTGCCATAATGAAGCTGAATCATTATTAGTTAATTTACGTTTTGTACCTCTTGAATCAGTATGCAAGGTTTCATTAAATGAAGCTATGGTTTCTAGCATATATAGATTGTCATGAACAAATAAAAATTCAGAACCCATTATATTTGAATTTAATGATAAACTGAATTTTCCATTTCCAAATGAACAAGAATAACCAAATTTGTCCAATGCAAAAATAGAAATTAAATTTCGTCTGAAAGACGGTACAACAAAAGTATCATTTAAATCCAAAAATTGTCAGATTTTAATAACAATCTAAAATCTCTGATAGCTTCAACTTCAACTGATTTGCCATCACCCACAGAGATGAATCTTTCAGCATCATTCGGCTTTCGGTAATTCAGACAACCCTGCATAGACATACTAATGTGAGTGGTAGCACCCGAATCTAACCACCACGTATGTCTAGATACAGAAACTAAATTAACCTCAGAACAAACAAGGTTGAGAAGTGTACCAACAACTTCTTTCTTCATTTTATTTCCTTTATCTTTAGAAGATGATGTCAAATGAGCACTTTTTATCCGATCATGCTTAATCCTCTCTTCCTCTTGGATACAATGAGATATTAATTCATTAAGTGTGTAACACCCAAGAATTTTTCCTCAATGTGTATTGCTTTAGATTTAATTAATTTAAGTTATATTAGTTATTGGGTTAATTAATTATTTCTCGGAAGTTTTGGTGGAGTTAGACCGAGGGTGAGGTGGGGGAAATTCCAGGTAAAAGGGCAGAATCGGGTTTTGCCATTTTTGACCTAGCTACGGTCGTTTTTTTTAAAATTCCTTTTGGCAGGTTAAAATAGGTTATTAGAGGAGTACGTGGCCGTTGGAATCGTCCGATTCTGATATCCGACGCGAAAGTTATGTACGTTTGAAGTTTAGGGTCGGTTTTTACCGAACCCAAATTAGTGGCCCGTTTAGTTAGGTTTTAGTTGGATTAGGATGGAAATAGTAGTTTGAGAGTAATTGGTGAATGTAGGCTTGATTTTAATGAAGTTTGAATAATTGTCGTAGGTCGGGCCGTAGGTGGATAGGGAACCGAGCATCCTCAGCGAGCTAGGACGCAAGGTAAGTAATGGATTGTATGTTTTGTCGCCTTCGGGCCTACACCACGGAATGGTAGGATTTATTGTTTTTATTGTTTGATAGTGTGTTGTTTTATAGTGCGGAAATGAATTGCTTGGTTGTTGTTGTTTGGTGTTTGAGTATTATGTGAGTAGCATGAGTCGTGTTTATAAGTGTTGGGGTATGATGTGAATGGTAAGCACGAATTGTGTAAGAAAAGCACTAGAGTTAAATGCCTTGATGTTAAAGTGCATGACGCACTAGAGGATTTAACGTCTCGTCGTTAATGTGCTAGGTCGCACTAGAGGGTTGAACGCCTCGATGTTAAAGTGCAGGTCGCACTAGAGGGTTGAACGCCTCGATGTTAAAGTGCAGGTCGCACTAGAGGGTTGAACGCCTCGATGTTAAAGTGCAGGATGCACTATAGGGTTGAACGCCTCGATGTTAAAGTGCAGGTCGCACTAGAGGGTTGAACGCCTCGATGTTAAAGTGCAGGTCGCACTAGAGGGTTGAACGCCTCGATGTTAAAGTGCAGGTGGCACTAGAGGGTTGAACGCCTCGATGTTAAAGTGCAAGTGCCACTAGAGAGTTGAACGCCTCGATGTTAAAGTGCAAGTGGCACTAGAGAGTTGAACGCCTCGGTGTTAAAGTGCAAGTGGCATTAGAGGGTTGAACTCCTCGATGTTAAAGTGCAAGTGGCACTAGAGGGTTGAACGCCTCGATGTTAAAGTGCAGGTCGCACTAGAGGATTGAACGCCTCGATGTTAAAGTGTAGGTCGCACTAGAGGGTTGAACGCCTCGATGTTAAAGTGCAGGTCGCACTAGAGGGTTGAACGCCTCGATGTTAAAGTGCAGGTCGCACTAGAGGGTTGAACGCCTCGATGTTAAAGTGCAGGTCGCACTAGAGGGTTGAACGCCTCGATGTTAAAGTGCAGGTCGCACTAGAGGGTTGAACGCCTCGATGTTAAAGTGCAGGTCGCACTAGAGGGTTGAACGCCTCGATGTTAAAGTGCAGGTCGCACTAGAGGGTTGAACGCCTCGATGTTAAAGTGCAGGTCGCACTAGAGGGTTGAACGCCTCGATGTTAAAGTGCAGGTCGCACTAGAGGGTTGAACGCCTCGATGTTAAAGTGCAGGTCGCACTAGAGGGTTGAACGCCTCGATGTTAAAGTGCAGGTCGCACTAGAGGGTTGAACGCCTCGATGTTAAAGTGCAGGTCGCACTAGAGGGTTGAACGCCTCGATGTTAAAGTGCAGGTCGCACTAGAGGGTTGAACGCCTCGATGTTAAAGTGCAGGTCGCACTAGAGGGTTGAACGCCTCGATGTTAAAGTGCAGGTCGCACTAGAGGGTTGAACGCCTCGATGTTAAAGTGCAGGTCGCACTAGAGGGTTGAACGCCTCGATGTTAAAGTGCAGGTCGCACTAGAGGGTTGAACGCCTCGATGTTAAAGTGCAGGTCGCACTAGAGGGTTGAACGCCTCGATGTTAAAGTGCAGGTCGCACTAGAGGGTTGAACGCCTCGATGTTAAAGTGCAGGTCGCACTAGAGGGTTGAACGCCTCGATGTTAAAGTGCAGGTCGCACTAGAGGGTTGAACGCCTCGATGTTAAAGTGCAGGTCCTAGAGTTACGTCTCATTGCTAACGTGCATTAGTAAGAAGCAGCATAGTGAGTGGAATTGGCATGTGGTAGGGGGTTGTGGGTGCATTGTGCATGTTTATATTTGATATATATTACTTGCTAAGCGTAAGCTTACGTGCGTGTGTGTGTTATGTGGTGCAGGTGACGACAGGAGTACAGGTTAGAGCCACGAGGGAAGCTAGATTGGGACGCAGTCGTTGATGTACGCTGTATGCCGTTGCGGGCAGTTGTCGGGGCGCTTCGACCATGGTCTTCGGGGGATGTGGGATTTGTATTTTAGTAGATTATTGTAGATGTCGGTTATGATATAGCTATTTGTATCTATTGTATATAGTCATAGTTAAGGGTGATGTGTCGCCTTATACTGTGGACTTTCTTCATTTTTGTTGATAGCGTTTCTCAACGATATGTTGATTGTTGGAGATTCCGTAGGTCGGGTTAGATGGGTTAAGAATATTCTGGATTGGTTGGGACTGGATTTTATGCAGGTAATTAGCATTTTGGAGGCGCCATTTTCAGGCGTTACTTTGTCAAAATTTTCAGGGAGAACGCCGTGGTATTTAACTGTTAAAATTAAGGGGAAATTAATGAGTCTAGGCAGCTAGGTATGACGTAAAAGAGTTTCAAGAGATTTAGCTTTAAATTCTGCTGTGTCAATTTTATTTTAAATTATGTTTTAACGTGAGATTGGTTAGCAAAATAGCGCTCCGAGCCAGGGTGGGTTCGGGGGCGTTACAAAGTGTCCACTTATCATTCTGGCAGTTATAACTGATCTTAAACTGCCCAAACTGAGGAGGAATTGAAATCAAGACTAAGTGAATGAGCATGTCTTCTGACAGCTCTAACTTAAGTTCTTTAAGTCTTGAAACAAGATGAGACATTTCCATTATGTACTCCCTGATATTCCCCTTTCCATTATACTTTAGTGAGACAAGCTTAGCTAAAAGCGTGCTTGTCTCAGCCTTCTCGTTTTTCTCAAAACATTTCTCAAGTTCTTCGAGGAATGTTTTGGCATTAGTGTCTTCCGACATATTGCCCCGAAATGTTTCTGGAATGGCGCGCTTCATTGTCATTAGACTTACACGATTCGAACGCTCCCACTTTTCCAGCTCCCTTTTATCATCTAGGGTACTTGATGCTGAAAGAGGTGGGAAGCGTGCAACCCTAAGTGCAATGTCAAGATCCGTGCACCCGAGAACAATCATAACGTTCTCTTTCCAGACTTTATAGTTTGTCCCATTAAGCATAAGAACTGCATTAACGTTACCCATTATACTTGAGATGTTAACTGTAACAACAGAGAAAATGAAACAACATTAGCTCACGAATTAATATACATATACATGACAATGATATAACTCAAAATATAGTGCATCCATCAATCAAGAAACCGGCACAACATTAACACTTAGTCTTTTGGCTAAAAGTGTTAACTTGCGATTGGTAACTTGGTCCAGTATATAAACATTGACAATAAGACTTGTCAAACAATAAACTTATCTTTGGACAAGTTGAATGTTCACATGCAGCCTAATAATTGTCACATGTTTTAATACTGCTAACAAGCCATAAAACTGTATAAATATCAACCTTCCTTTGGGCCGATTGAAATTCATACAATGCATGTCTCATGCCCAACATATAAAAATAGGATAATTAAAGCAAGAGAGGCTAAGTTTATAGCATGTTACCCAACCATCCTATTTTACAATGTAAGACTTCATAAAATTGCATCAAAAAAGAGTTAAGAAAACTCATATACATACATATTCAATTGATAGGCAACTATATTAGTCAATCAGTAAACCAAAGGATCAACCAACTTAAAATGGAAGGTTCAAATCGGTCAAAACTAGCAAAAAACAGGGCGAAACGGGGCGAACCGAGCCCTGAATTGTCTAGAAACAGTCATTAAAAAGACCCAAAATAGCCGGACCAAAGTGAACCAGGGCCCATTTAACCAAATGGATTGGCTCAATTTTTTTTTTGCCGGACCAAACCGAACCGAACCGAACCAGACCGGACCGAACCGAACAAGACCGAACTGAACCGGTTCAACCCAAACCGAATCGGTCTGGGTCGAACCTGTAACACCCGGCATTTTTGCCATGTAGATATTCCTTAAATTATTCAACGGGATTAATGGGAATAATCATGCAAGGTTTGTTTTTATTAATTTGCTAATGTTTCCAGTTGAATATGTATGATTCATAAAACCAAATGGTGAAACTAAATAGCAAATTAGTTAAAGACCAATGGAAGGGTAAAATAGAGAGAAATTAAGGTTGGTGGGAAATAGCCAATGGATGAATGCCATCTGGCAACTTGTTGAAGAAGCCATGTCTTCTTCCTTCCCTCCCGTTCTTCTCTTCATTCTGGCGTGAAACTCCCTCCTGTTTTCTCTCTTCCAGTCGACGAACAACCATCGAAGTTACTTCGATCTCCTCGGCTCCTTTCTGTTTTCCCGCTGAGGTAAATGTCTGGTTGAATGCTAACGAATTTGGACAAGTTTAATGCGAGTTTTCACTGAGATTTAGGGTTATTATTTTAGAGAAAACTCACTGTTTTTGGATGAAAACACGTTGGTGTGTTTTCTAAAGTGTTGAAACGTGTTTGCTGCATTTCCTACGAGATATTAGTTAGCATTTGTGGCGTGTTTGAATTCTGTACATCCATTTACAGATCCGAGCTTTCCAGGGGCGTTCGAGCACACTGCATTGCTGCAAACAGGTAAGTTCATGCATCTACGTTGGCCCTTAAGGCCCTACAACTCGGAGGTACTAGGTCTGGTTCGGGTAGATAGGTTTTAGGTTATGTTTTAAGTTAAACGTGTTTCCGTTATATTCTGCTTCCTGTTGTATTCATTCTGTCATCTGTGAATGTTAAGTTTAAGCATTTCACTTATTCATGCATACACGTTTCCTGTAAAATCATGCAAATGTTTTCAGCACCGGTTTTGAAGTAAGTAAGATAAAATCCTGTAAAGAAAATGTATGGTTAAGTGTGGACGAGGACTGGCATCCTGTCAAGTACTCCTGTTATGTCCTGAAAGTGGCATGTACATCCTGTTGCGCCAGCTCCTCCTCCCACTTATACCTTCCTGTCCAGTGAAATGAAATGTAATGTAATGTTCATGTATTTGAAAAAGATTCATGCATAGCACGTTCATCACTCTGCATTGTATGTTCTTATTGAGCTCTAGGCTCATAGATGAACTCCCTGTTGTAGGTATGGATCCTCCAGATGAGGATTTTGTGCCTCAAGCTGATGAGTTTGGGAGGTTGGCGGATTGAGCTCACTGGGGTTGGTTGCTGCAGTCGGACCAATGTCATCCCTGTGAGATTGCATTTTTTTTTTTTTTGTGTTAGGTCAAGTCCTGTATAGCTTTTGAAACTTTAAAACCAATGTGAAATCTGTATCTTTATGTCTTCAAAACTCTTGTTGTGAAATTTTGGAATGTAGGCCCTGTCTGTTTAGTTCTGTTGTAAATTATAAACGATGTATAGGTTTTAATGGTGGTGTATTTTAAACCTCTGTATTTGACAGATTGTATCCATATATTTTAAATGTTTTGAAAACATTCTGGAACTGCTTGAGTTCTCCATTTTTCAGGTCATGCATGGATAGTCTCGAAATTTAGAGCTAACCATGCAGTTTGTTTTTCTTAGAAATCTGTAAATTTTGAATCGGGTTTGAAGGTTTGAAGCCTTATACCTTCTGTTTTAAAGTTTCCTGTTGGAATGTCCTCCTGTTAAAAAGTGGTCCAATTCTGTCTTAAAAATCAAGTCCTCCGCCTAGTGTAAATATGTCTTCCGATTGACGTCAGCATAAGTCTTCCGCCCAGTTTATTCAGAGTTTCTGTTTTTGTCTTCCGGTTGACGTCATCCATTCTTCCGGCTGACGTCATCGTCTCATCCAATTCTTTCTGCTGCATATATCTGCCGATGACGTCATCACATCTTCCGATGACGTCATCACACATCCGATCCAGCTTTACTCAGCATCTACCGGTGACGTCATTCATCTACCGGCTGACGTCATCACCTTCTGCCGATTTGGTTTAAAGTCTGTTTATTGCATGTTTCTTCCGATGACATCATCACATCTTCCGATGACATCATCACCTCATCCGGTGTGAGCTGCTGTTTTTATCTTCCGGCTGACGTCATCTGTTTTGTTTTATTCAATCTACCGACGATCTTTTAAACTGAGTCTTCCGCCAGCCCTACGTTATGTTTTCTGTTTTTACCTGTTTATTTTGTTTAATTATTTTCTTCGCCCCGTCTCTTCTCTTATATTGTCCATTACTGAAACCTGTTTCGCTTCCAACTCCAGAGAACTCTCTCTCTGTCACGTTTTAAAATTTGTAAATGTTATGTTCCCTGTTTAAAAGAAGAAGGGTTGTCCCCGTTTTCTGCAAATGTCCCGGAGTGACGGCTTCGATCCCGGACCCCGATCGGGTACGGTTCTGGGGCGTCACAGAACCAACCAAAAATTGGTTCAAACCGTAATCGAACCCAGTTGGTTTGGTCCAAGTGGGTCCGAACCCAAATGGTTTGGTCCGATTTGGACCAAACCTAACCCAATCAGACTGAATCGTCCCAAACCACCGGAGAGGGGCTGCGAACCAGCAATGAAAATCGCCAGCATCTCACCGACTCTGGCAGATTTTCATCCCTAAATTTTCCGATTTATCAAAATAATGATAGAATGGTCAATAATCCTTAACGTGCATCAACAACAAACCAATTTTAAGGCATCAAAACATGCATACTAGCGGAATTAGATGAAAAAATATAGCCCTAAAAAATAATTCCGAAAATTAAAAAAAAAATTGATGCTTTTTCGACTTTCAAGCCAAAAACAAAATCGATTACTTGTAGTCTAACGTAACCGGCTCTGATACCAATTGTTGGATTCAATAAAAATAACCAGAGTAATTGAATCTAGAATAAATTCCATAATCTGAAAAGAGCGAGAGCCCAGTTCTTGCATTGATACGTTAGAAATTACAAGTAAATCGTTAAAGCAAGAAGAACATACCTGGATCCATTGTTTGAATGCAAAATACCGTAGATCGGGTACGTAGATCTTCCGATTCGACAATTGCCCTCTCTAATGTCTCTCTAGAATAATGGCGGTTCCAAGAGGCAAAGGGTTCAATTATGAATTGGGAACTATAACCCTATTTTAAACCTCATTTGATCCAACTAGAATTATAAATCGTTATAATTCTAACACTACAGCCCCGAACGCAAAAGTGATAGGTCTTGCGAATAGAGAACCTCCACCACACGCCACAGCGACAACTATGATTGACGTATGGATTTCCATTGAGATTCATTGAGTATACTGACAAATAAATTCACAGATGAAAGACAACTCAATTTTAGTCCAAACTTTAGATGCTCTACGTCTTATGAAGACATCCTATTCTCTGCTTTCATATTTTCAATTCCAACTTTCGCCTGATTTTCACATGTCTTAGGTTTCTGTATCTAGGTTTGGCATCGTTGTGAAATTTTGAAAGCATTTCCATTTTTCTTTTATAAGAACAACCGACAAGTATATCTGGCCTGCCTTTGACTAATAACAGCTCTGGCTCCTCATTTTAAACCTATTATCCTCGCCCCAGCACTTCCTTTTTTATTCTTCACACACTTTTTCTTTCCAGACTCCTGAGCGCGTGAGGATTGGTTGGAAATTTTTGGTTGAGTTGTGTAATGGAATAATACTATTTGCTAGATTAATAATTATGATATATACAGTTCAACTCCTGTGGTATTTTGTAGGATGCTGCTGTGCGTGCAACCTTTGGTAGAGACTATGAACCCGAGGAGCGTAACAAGGTATTTGATGCGTAATTCCTGTAGATGTGGAAACTAAAGAATAATGAAAGGTTAATTATGAAATGAGGATGGTAACCCTTTATTAAACTTTATTTTGTGTGTGTGTGTGTGTGTATATATATATCCATCTGATTTGTTAATTACATCTAAATGTTTAGTATTCCTTGCCTGCATAACATTAAAATTTCATATCCCAGGCTTTAAAGAAGGCAATTGCTGAAACATTCTACAGAGAAATAACAATGAAGACACAGAAGTTTTTGTGACAGATGGTTCACAATGTGAAATTGCTCGTCTTCAGGTATTCAATATCTCTAAATTATTTTGAAAGCTAAATTTTTGATACTTTCGTTTTTGCCGAGTAATTTTAGGAGAACCATTTTATCTTCACTGTAGTGTTGAGTCCTGTAAAGCTTGTTAGGCAGTTTAACTATTATTTTTAGAACGTTATTATAAAGTTTTCCTATAATAACGTACGTAATGATGTGACATAACATGCTAGTTGTTACTTCACATTATAAGTTGCAAGTTTCCTACTTGCATCACTCACCTTCTCCGCATATTTACGCACACATGCTATAGATGCATTTGGGTTCCAGCGTAAAATTAGCTGTACAGGACCCATCTTTTCAGGTAAGTTTTTTTTGTACTTGTAAATTATGTTAGGAATAACTTTGTAATCGTTTTTATATAGTTTCCTTTTACTTGGATGGGCATAGTTTCCGAGTTCAAGAAACTTCGTAGCATTCTAATAGAACTCCAAATGCACTCACATATTATAGCCGCAAAAAGAAACCTAACTAGGAGAAACTATGAATGGTCTTTTCATAGTTATTATTAAATAAATAATAACTTAATTATTATAAATAATGTCTATTTTGAGGACAGTGTTGGTATTTAATTGAGTTAAGGGGACAAATAGGATTATGCCTTGTAATCCAGGGTTTTGAGAAGAGTTGTTAATTTTTCTATCAATTTTCTGAAGAGCCTATTACTAGCATGAGAGCAGCTTAGGATCCAACGTAGCAAGAAAGAAAATTAATGTGAGAACAGAATTATTTTAAGAAAAAGTGGTTTGGGAAGAAGTGAAGCGGGAGATAGGGGGATAAGAGAAGACATGGAGAAGGGAATGAAAATGAGTTTGGGTAGAGTAGAAGATTCAAATTCAGCGACAGAGGCGGTCAAGAAATCGGCACAAATAAGGCCGATCAGAGGAAGGGAGTTAAGCGACTAGCCGACCAGAGGAGGGGAATTACGCCACCTAGGGTGGACCGAACTGCCGGAAATCGGCAACTCCCAAGACGTAGAAAAAATGGGAGACTGCCAGTCTGTGTTTCATGGGGAAGGTAGATTCCAACGGCTAGAAATGCATGGCTTTGAAGGTGGAGACCCTGATGAATGGTGTATAGATCATAGAGATTTTTTTTATATTATGAGTTAGTGGACCGAAAGGTAAAAAAAGAAAGCTCTTACGGTGAGCCTTGAATGAAACATTGGCGTGGTATCAATGGAAAGATGGAAAGATGGATTGTAAGTTTCATTGTTAGCTCAAGATGACACAATGTAAAAGAAATTTTTAGCTCTTATGTAGGAAGGAACCTTTTTTAGAATTTAGACAACAATTTTTGAGGGGTCACTTCACCCTTCAATGATATACTGAAACCCATCTGGGAGGCTAAGTTTATCAATGGGTTACGAGTAGAATTATTGGTGATTCGATCGAGCGGCCTTAATCTAATGATGGAAGTGGCATAACAAGTTGAAGATAAAATGGTAATGTTGAAATAAAGCAGAATTCCTTTAGAACAAATCCTAAACACCTCCCGTATAACAACGCCTCCATTGTACATGGTTATGGGACAACAACTAATAATGTTAAGAGGACAAAGAGGTTATGGAAAAAGGGAAGCTTTGGTAATGATAGAACAAACATATTCAAGCACCTCGTGGATGCCAAATTGCAGGTAAAGCAAGAAAAGGTGTTGTGTTATTGTTGTGATGAGAAATTCAGCATGCGACATCGATGTAACATGAAATAATTTACGAGTTCTTGTATGCGAAGTATGATTATGTGTAGATTCAAGGTAAGGAAAAGGAAACCAAATGCATTGGAGAGGTGGTGGAATTAGCAGTTAATTCTTTGGTGGGATTAGACGATGACTGTGCAATGGGAGTTGATGCGAGAACAAGTCATTGTGTTGGTTGACAATTTTGCATTAAGGAAGGGGGTAAGAAGTTTAATTTACCCATTAACAACACCGAGAGGTACGAAGGTTGACTAGGAACTGATAGAACACTGAAATGAGAAGGATTTATTGAAGATCTAACAAAGAATCAAAGAAAATACAAGAGAACAAATTCTCTAGAATTAAAAAATTCAATCACAAAAGTCTCTCCTCTAACAATATTAGCAGCCCTATAAATAGAGGTTCGTTAGAATCTCTAAAAAAATCCTTACCAAGATAAAAGCAAATCTCTATGAAATCCTTGCGGAGATAAACTATATAAAATAAAATATTAGATTGTGTTTATCGGCTTGGGTCATAATCTGGGTCATAATCAGGGTCATAATCAGGGTCATAACCATAATGTACATCAATCTCCTCTTTTTCAAGAAAACTTCTACTTGAGTTTTGTAGTTGCAAGCGAATTCCTTCCGGATTGAATATCAATTTGGTATTTGATGCTCCGTACATAAAGTATGGTGAATAACATAACATTCTTTTTTGAATCTTAGTAGAAATCTCAATAGTTGCTTCAAATAGGTCACAAACCAAGAATGTGATAGGGAAACTTGATCTTTGAATTGCTCAAAGAATTCTAATCTTGTTTTTCTATATTCGTCGCCTATTCTTTATTGTTAAAAAAAACCTATTATTTTGAGGTGTAAAAAACTCATCATGTTTGTTGATGTTAGAAATCAATTGAAAACCGAAACAAGAAAATATGATTTTGGACACCATATTTACATGGAAAAATTCTTTCAGGAAAAAAATCACGAGCAGAGGAACCAATCTATTATGAAGATCGAAATACAACCGCGAGTTTTGCTTCTCTAGCTTACATGAATTTATAGAGAAAACAAAATCCTAATGAGATTACCAATATGAGTCTAACAGACCTCGTTAATATAAAATTTGGGTAACACTAAAATTTAACAATTTCAAGTCTTCAAATTTTCTTTTTCCACAAAGCCTCTTGATGAGCCAACTCAGCAACTGATTCTAATCTGGTTTAAAAACATTTAAACCATGATGATGACATCTTTAAATCTCACAAAGCATCATCGAAAGTTGTGCAAGCATATCTCGGCCCTCGACCTTTCATATCAAATATTCTCTTCAAATCCTTTATAATTCTACTATTGTTATCTTACTATAACAAAATATCAAATATCGTCTCAAAAGTGGAAGATCTCATCGTCCCAAAAAACACATTTTTTTCATAAAATATCTTACCCAAAATCACTGGCTTCAATAAAAACACTATTAAATTAAAGCTCATGGATATCACAATATTTCAAAAGATATGACCAAAATTCAAATATTTTTGTGATAACAAATCATCCATAAAATCATTTCAAATCAAATCACCAGAATAATCTTAGATATCATGAAATTCAACTTTGATTTGAATTTCAACTTAAAATAATTTCCAATATTGAGATATTCTTGCGATTCTAAATCTTCCTCAATTCATCAAATTTCATCTTCCAAAACCTTCCAAAATTCTCAAAGATTTTCAACCGTTTTTATCTTTAGCAAAAATCCAACTTTGCAAATGTCATTCTCGCGGCAGCCCCAATCGAAACGGCTTGACAACGAGAATGGAGAATAATGATGTAAATCTATTGTGACTGACGATGAATAGTAAACCCTCTGACTATGAACCGGTTGCTTAGAGGTACCTAGGCTCTAACAAACTGAAAATGGAGAAAAGTCGAAGCTTTCACAAGGAGCAGGACAACAATTTTCTGATAGCGATTACACGATAACGAAGAGCAAATATTCATGAATAAGAAGAATGACAAGGGGAACAATTTTTCTTTATCATTTTCCAAAAAAATTGTAATTTTCTAAAAAAAAATACCAAAACCATGTTCGATGTGGAACAACCTGAGAGAATTGATGTTTTGACAAACTTCGAAAAATTCTATATTTTCTTTCCAGCAAGGCTCTGATACCACTTGTTAGCATCGAAAGTAACCGACAAAAGAAAATAAAAATGTTGGACAAAAGATTTACGTGGAAAAACTATTTCAGAAAAAAAAAACCACAAGTAGAGTAATAAATCTACTATGAAGATCAAAATAGAACCACAAGTTTTGCGACTTTAAAAATTGTAATTTTTTTTTTCTTTTTCATTTTCCTAAAAATTGTAATTTTCTAAAAAAATACGAAACCCTTGTTTGATCGAAAGTAACCGACAAAAGAAAATAAAAATGTTGGACAAAAGATTTACGTGGAAAAACTATTTCAGAAAAAAAAAAAACCACACGTAAGTAATAAATCTACTATGAAGATCAAAAATAGAACCACAAGTTTTTGCGACTTTAAAAATTGTAATTTTTTTTTTCTTTTTTTCATAATTTCCTCAAAAATTGTAATTTTCTAAAAAAAATCGAACCCTGTTGATATGAAACACCTGAGAGAATTGATGTTTTCACAAACTTTGAAACCCAGATTCTATATTTTTTACCAGCAAGGCTCTGATACTGTAACACCCAAAAATTTTCCATAACGGACGAGTGTTTAAAACTAAAGTGGAGGAAATTTATAAATGAAGAAGAAGTGGGAAAGTGAAATGAAAAGCCAAACTTAGAGAATTAAAGTATAGATATTGTGATGAGGAGATTAAGGAAATTTATGAGTTGAAAAGTCATAGATGAGTTTACTTGTGGCTTATGTGGCATGGAAAGAAAATTTGAGGGAAGACATGGAAAGTATGGTTGAAAAGTCAAAAGGGAAGTGTAGTTATTAATTAAGGAGGGATGCAATAATTGAAAAGTAAAATATTGAAAGAATAAAAGGGAGAAAGGAGATAGGCTTCACGTTGAAAAAGGAAGAGTGAAATGGTGTGAGGGATTACTTTATAAAAATTAAAAGTTGGTGGGTGAAATGAAAAAGAGGAAAAGTGGAGGTAAAAAAGGCCAAAAATCCCTATTCCTCTTCATTTTCCTCCACGATCGAAAGCAGCCATTAGAGAGCTCTCCCTCTTTCATCTCTTCATTTTAGCAAGGATTTGAGGTGGGTTTTGGTTGGATTTTATGTTATACACAATCCTTTGGTAGTTTTTAGTGTTTTGTGGTGTTTTGAGTGATTTTGGTTAGAGTTTTTGAAACCTAAAGGGAAGCTCCAAAATTTTGGTTTCTTGGTGAGTTTTCTTCCTATTTTTGATGGTTTAAACCTTAGATAGGTTGGTTTAGGTTGTTTAGGTAGTTAGATTAGAGAATTAGTGAAAGTTTGTGAAAACTGATTTTGGAGAAAAAGTGTAGCCGATTCTGTTTTGTGGAATCTGATCGGCTGTGTGGTTGAGTTTTGTAAAATGGTTTGATTCAATGGATAGTAGATAGGTAGAGGTTTACGGAATGAGATGGAATGTCTAAATCCGATGAAAAACGAGTGAGATTTTGGGTTTTTATGTTGTAGAGTTAGTTGGTTCGTGTTAGAAATAGAGTAGGTATTCTTTAGATTATGTTTTGATAATTTCTAAGTGAATTCTTGGTATATGTTAGGTTAACGAGTGAACGATTAAACCAACCGAGCGAATAATTACGAGCACGTGTAGGGAATCCAAGTAAGTAGAGGAACGTGTGACTTTTGCCTTCGGGCCTACACCATGGAATGGTAGGGATGATTTGTTGTTTGTTTATTTGTTGTGTTTTGTTTTGTGTTGAGCATTGTGTGACATGGATCATGGTTTTGAATTATGAAAATACGATTTTTTAGCATGGTTTGTGAAATGTGAGTATGGAATGTAAAAAAATAAGAAAATACGTAAGGTAATGGAGTCTTTTGTGGAGTTGTCTCGTCGCGAATTAGTGCTTGAAAGATGGCAATTCGGGAGATTACTACAAAAGATGTATGGTGGTCGTTTGTGGAGTCGCCTGGTCACTAATTAGTGCCTGAAAGATGGCAATTCGGGAGGTTTCTACAAAAGATGCACTGTGGTCACTTGTTGAGTCGCCTTGTCGCGAAATAGTGCATGAAATATGGTAATTCGGGAGGTGTCTACAAGAGATACAGGGTTGAAAATACGTAAGTTGTTGTGATTATGAACGTGGTTCTATGATCGACGTGGGAGAAGATCGTGTATGGCCGTCCCATGTGCGAACATGATGTGTGCCTCTAATCTAGCTCTGCTGGGTTAACGCGTGACCATCCTGATGGGATAGGTATCCGCTTGACTCACTCGTGAAAGTGAAGATTAACAAAATGAGAACAAGATGAACACAACCGAGAGTTAGAAACTGCATGTGTTAGGAGTTGAGTGGGCATTATGTTTTTACATGCATTATTCCCTACTTGCTAAGTATTAGGCTTATGTTTTGTGTTCTGTAGTGTAAGTGGCGACGAGGTAGCAGGTGAGATCTTTGAGAAAAGTCAGAACTAGGATGCAGTCGGAGACGTACGCGGTATGCCGGTGCGGGCAACTGTTGGGGCGCCACAACCATTTTCAGTGCTGGGAGGTGTGGTAGAGTGTGTTTGATTATGAATATGTAGTAAATTAGTAACCATTTTGGTGTGTGTGTAACTTGGGATTTGTTGTAAACGTTGTTTTCAGGTATCTGGTTTTATAAAAAAACAAACGTTATGTTGCTCGATTTTTCATAAACTAAAAGTGTTCGCTTTAACATGATTTCACGTTTTTGCTGACGTTTTTTAGTTGAGTTTTCGGGATTTTCATGTGTCGGGAAGAGGAAAATATCGGGAAAAGTTTTGGGTAAGTTTTAGATGTTTTGGCGATGTGTGGTTTGAAGAAAAATGGAGAAAAGGTCAAAATAAGTGAAAAAGGGTGCTGGTGGCCAAGATGGGCACGCACAGGCTAAGTGTGGGCGGGCGGGCGCGGACATGGTGCGCGCAGTGCCCAGCGCCAATCGATCGGCACAAGTTACTGTAGTTCGTTCAGGTTTCCGATCGATCGTCACCTCGGGTGCGCGGGTTGCGCAGGCATCGCGCTGTTGCACGCAGTGGCAGCGTGCGATGCGCGGGTTGCGCCCGCGTCGCGCTGTTGCGCACAGCGGCAGTGCGCGATGCGCGAGCTGCCTGGACGACGCGCGCGTGGCGCCCATGGTGTGCCAACTTATATTTTTTAAAAATTTACCCCTTTCAAATATGTTTTAGCCTGACTTTTTTCAACACGTTGTGCACGTATTTTATGCACGTTTTCCAACCATTTTCGAGTCGAAAAACCTGAAAATCGAGTTTAAATTTTATCAAAAATTATTTTAAATTACGTTTTAAACGTGGGATTGTTAAGCAAAGTAGCGCACCGAGCCGAAGTGGGTTCGGGGGCGTTACAGATACCACTTGTTAGAAATCGAAAGTAACCGGCAAAAGAAATTACGATGTGGGACACAAGATTTACGTGAAAAAACTCTTTTAGGGAAAAAAAAATCCACAAGAAGAGGAACAAATATACAGTGAAGATCAAAATACTAACTGCGAGTTTTACAACTCTAGCTTATATAAATTTATAGAAAAAATAAAACGCTAATGTAATTATCAACGTGAGGCTAACCAGCCTGGAGCAAACAAAATTCAGATCACACTAAATCTAACAGTTGAAATGTCAATTATCTCTCCTAATACTCTAACTGTCTTGTTTAAAAAGTCACCATCAATCTTAGATTTATCATTGCCATAGGCAAAATGCTCTTGCTGGAAGTAGTGGTCATTGGGTTTAGGTGTATGTAGTGGAATGGAATCGCATTTTTGAATTTGAATTTGATGAATCAATGTTAGAATCATAAGAATCAACGATGTGGGAGGTCAACTCATAGTTGGTTTGTTGTTTTTGGGCCGAGTGGCTGCCATTGATCACTTTCACATATAGGAGCTGATGATTTGGCATTCTGGTTGTGATTGGCAGCTAGCTGATTGTTAGGTGAAAGGTCATGGTGGTCTACCACATTAGTGTTAGCGAAACACAATATGTTCTCCATGGACGGTCTTTTTCTTTGATCTCGTTGTTTTTAGAGGTAAGGTCTCTAATATTCGATCTTTATTTCACATATTCACGTCTCCTTTAACAACAAATGTAGTAACAATCTGCATAAGATTATGAAGGTCTTCATTGATTTTATCAAACGTTGAACAATTCTATTAAATAATTGATTAAATCTATTGGACCACCATTTGTCTTTGTTGATTAAATTCCCACTAGAATAGTCTCCAACCATCAGTTTGAGGTTAAAATAAAAAATTCTTATAAAAATTTAGTGTAACATAATAAGAACCAGTAAATAAAAAAATTGTGTTAGTGAATAAATTATCAAGAAAAAAGAAATTTTATCACAAAAGTTTCTCCTCTACCATAAAAGCTCTTTAAATAGAGTTTGAGTTAGAGTTTAAAATCTCTATAAAATATTAAAATTTTAGCTTATGAGATTGGGCTACAACCATGTACTACATCAGATATTGAGATAGTTTAAGACTTTTTGCCTCTTAGTTTTGGAAGTTCTGATATGATTTTAGGGATGTAGTGGCTACGATCATTGGGAGGAATGGATGTGAATTGGTCAACCTCGACGATAAAAATCTCCTATCGGAGATAAACTAGTTTCAATATGAGGAGATCTTGGTTTGTGCTATAAATTTGTATCTTTAATTGCTCTAATGGGTGTCGTTAAAGATGGTGGGAAAAGATTCAACTTGAATTTAGAGATTTGCATTAGTAGACACTACTCACGAAGGAGACTCATCAATAGCCATTCAATATCTATTAGAGAAGTTTCAAACCCCTATTTGTGTTACCAACATGACTAAATTGAGCACAATACCATGCTATCACCTTGGTATAAGATATTTCCCCAATTTGTGTTCAAAACTATAGATATCTCTACTACTAGAAGGAAGATATTGACAAGCTAGTTAATGAGATGTTAGCATCCAGGGTAATACATGCTAGTTGTACTCTTTTTTCAAGCCCAATTTTTCTTGTTAGAAAGGAAGATGGAAATTGGCAATTGCATACTTATTACAAATTCATAAAAACTATTAGGATTTAATGCTCTAATCCAATATGTTTTGAAACGAATAATAATATAAAAAATAGGAATACACAGATTTATAGTGGTTCACTCTCAATACAAACACTGCATCCACTTGCCGCTACGAGATTTTACTAAAATCAAAGAAGAAACGAGTTACAATTCTGTCTATGCCTTTCACACTCTCTACAACGATTTGAAACCCTAAATACATCTTTATATACTCAACGAAATAGGGCAACAAAATAAGAGGATAAAATTACTAAATTTACAATCAGCGTAGACTCCACAACTCAACAAAAAAGTTATTATACCAAACAAATTTACTATTCCAACCATAGAGGAGTTTTTGGATGAGTTACTTGGAGCTTGAGTCTTCTCAAAGCTAGATTTTAAATCTGGCTATTACCAAATTTAAGTCAAGGTTGATGATCTGTATAAGATAGCTTTCCAGATGCATGAGTGACACTATGAATTGGTGATGTCATTTAGGTTCACAAACTCACCCTCGACGTTTCAAACATTAATGAATCAAGTGTTTAAACACTTCCTCCGGAACTTTTTCTTGTGTTCTTTGATGATATATTGATTTACAGTGCTTATGTGAAGAGGCATATTGTTCATTTGGAGGTGCTACGTCAACATCAATTATACACAAATAAGATCATTTAGTTATGCTCGTATGAACATCAAATATTTAGGCATGTAGTATCTATAAATGAAGTATCAGCTGATCAAACTAAAATCAAAGTTGTGAGGTAGTGGCCTAAACCGATAAATAAAAGGAATTGAGAGGGTTTTTCTTACTGACAGGCTACTATTTAAAGTTTTTTGGGAAATTAGGAAATATTGCTGCTACACTCACACTTAAACTTAAGAAAGATTAGTTTGGGTAGAACGATAGCATTGAGAAAGATTTTCAGGAGCTTAACATGGTAATGACAACAATACTTATCTTAACACTACCATATCGTTCCAAGTCTTTTTTCGTCCAGGAAAATTCTTCTGTAAACAGGTTAGGCCAGCATGGATGCAAGAAGGTCTCCCAATTGCTTTTTACAGTTAAGCCCTACCACAACATGCTAAGCATGGGTCTATTCATGATGTGAATTAAAAGCTATAGTATTTTTCATTTAGAAATGGACACCATTCTTAGTAGGGCAAATATTCATCTTTAAATATTGATCAAGGCATCCTAAAAGTCCATTAGAGCAAAGATCAGTTAACACCATTCATAAGAATTGGTTTATGGGCCATAATTTTGAAAATAAGTACTAACCTAGGATAGAAAAAAAACTGTTGAGGTCTTAAGTTGTGTCTCCAATCCTCATAGTACAAAATTATCTATTTTGGGTCGAAACTTCCACCGTTTTATTCTTGGAGTTGGTCCAAAATACGTTGTACCAGGTACAAAGGAGAACTCTACTTATAAACCCTGCACTTTTCACTCTCCCAAACGATGTGGGAATGTTCACTTTCATCGGTATTGATTGGGGCCTCACATTGGCCCCTCTTGAAGCTTGACATCCTCATCAACCACACTTCCGGATGGCTAGTGGACCGTTTAACAAAATCGACCCATTTTCTGCCAATCAAGATGACATATTGCATGGTTCAGCTTGCCGAGCTTTACGTACATGAGATTGTTAAGCTGCACGGGGTGCCCGTTTCGATTGTCTTTGATAGAGATGTCAGGTTTACTTAAAAATTCTGAAAGAGTCTACATAAGGCTATGAGAACTTAGTTGAATTTTAGCACAGTGTTTCATTCTCAGACTGACGGACAGACAGAAAGAACAAATCAGATTCTTGAGGATATGCTTAGAGCTTACGTGCTGGAGTTTCAGGGATCATGAAGTAGATGTTTACCGTTGATTGAGTTCTCATACAACAATAGCTTTCAAGCTACCATCGGCATGGCTCCGAATGAAGCGCTGTATGGTCGGAAATATAGGTCTCCGTTGTATCGGGACAAAGTGGGCAAGGCTAGCGTAATTGGCCAAGATATTCTACAGCAAACGGCAGAGAAGATCGCCATTATCAAACAGCGTATCGAGATAGCGGCAAGCCGGCAGAAAAGGTATGCTGACACCAGACGGAGGGAATTGGAGTTCAATGAGGGCGACGAGGTATACTTAAAGATTTCTTTGTTCAAGGGTGTGATGCGGTTTGGGAGAAGAGGCAAGTTGAGTCCTCGTTACATGGGGCCCTCCCTATTTTGAAGAGGATCGGGAAGATGGCTTACCGATTGCAGCTTCCAGCATCAATGAAAGGCATCCACAATGTGTTTCACGTATCTATGCTCAGAAAATGCTTGCGTGACCCGTCTTGCATCGTGGAAGTAAGAGAGATTAAGGTACAGCCAACACTGACTTATGTGGAGAACCCGGTGCTGATTCTAGAGTCCTCTATCAAAGTATTGCGCAATATAGAAATAAAAGTCCTATGGCGGAACCATGACGTAGAAGAAGCTACTTGGGAGAGGCAGCAGGATATGATGTGTAAGTATCCTAAACTGCTTGTGTAACCAAATTTTGAGAACAAAATTTTAATTAAGGTGGATGAAATGTAACACCCGGTTTTATAGAATTTTATTATTCCAATATATAATGGCATTTTTGTAAATATGTTAAATTAAGTCTGTTTTTCAAACGAAAAGTTTTAATAGAGCTTTAGTAATAAATTGGAATTATTGGTGGAATAACGAAATTTGGAGAAACCGAATCGATAGTTAAATAACGAAATAGATAGGAAACAAATTGGAAGGGTAAGATGGTAATTTGGCAAGTCAAAAATTTATACAATTTAACAACTCCTTTCCCCTCCCACAATTTTTCATTTTGCCATTTCTTTCTCCAGAGAACCTTTAGGCGATTTTCTTTCCCTCTCTCACGCGACTTCTCTTCCGGCGACGAAAGCTCACTCTTCAGCGGTTCGTTCTTCACGTTTCTTCTTCGTCCTCGCTCCCTAGGTAAGACTCTGTACTTTTAGGGACGTTAGATTTCGATTTCTAGGGTTTAAACGGTTAGGGTTCGTTTAGGGTTTTGTTAAAAAAATGTGGATTAAAGTTTGAAATCGATAGGTTTAGCGTGATCACGTCTCTAATGGATGTATCGATGGACATTGGACATAGTTAGTCGATTTATTGATGAATGTTAGGGTTTGTGGTAGTTAGAGGTTTTTAAAACTCCATTAATGGTGGTTAGGATATGTCAAGCGCGAATTGCTTGATAAAATGCCTCAATGAGCCAAAATAGAGTTTTAGGAAGTTTCCTTTAGTTAGGAGTTTCGCTAGTCTTCAAAATTTGATTTCCTAGGCCCGGTATTAATGGTGATTTCTATGAATTTGTTTAGGTGAACAACGCTCGTGGACGGAGCTCGGTGTGCTATGGAAGCGAGGTAAGTCTTCGTGACTCGCTTGGCCGATCTGGCCTACACTATAGGAGAGTTTATTGATTGAGGATATTTGGTGAAATTATTATTTAGTGTAGGTTGGATGGGTAGTTTAGGATAATTGTTATGTTAGAACGTTTTTCATTAGGTTCTATGTATTTTTTATGCTTTCCTTACTTTTATTGTACAAATTCATGTTCATGCATCATGTTTTACGAACTAACACAAAAAATGAATTTCCGCATACGTTTTCATGAAAAGAAATGACTAATAAAAGATATCAATGTATGTAATTACGGTCATGTCGGGGTGGAGTTCAGACATGGCTGTCCTGAAAAGAGGAGCATGTTTTCCCCCTGGTAGATGGAAAGGGCTATCTAACTGCCAGATGTGCCCTCTTCATCTGGTGAGAGTAAACCCCCGGTGACACCCATGCTATGTAACTAAAGAATGAAAATGGATGCATGATTTTATGTAACGCATACGCATGGCACGCATTTGTATTTACGTAGATTTACTGAGCCCTTTCGCTCATAGGTTATTTCTATGGTGTAGGTGATTTCAAAACAGGTGAGGAATACGTTCCTCTACCGGACGAATGCACGGATTGAAGAAGGATGCCCATGGTAGCGTTCTGGGCAGTCGACGCGTATTTTGACCCGTGGGGATGACATGTAGGTATTTTGGGGATACAATAGATTGATATAGTCGATAAATGTATAGGAGGGCTTAATTGGACTAATGGGTGATTAGCTAGGAAGCATACATGTTTTGACGTTTTTGGAAAACTCGTTTTATGAATTTCTTTTGTGAAGTCTTTTATTAAGATTATATTGGATCTGTTTGGAGTTATTTTATGTTGGGTATGGATATGCTCGAGTTTTAGAGCTATCCATCCAGTTAGATTTCGTAACTTTCGCCTCGTTTTGAATGCGTTCTAAGATAGGTTTCGAGTCGTGTTTTTGGTGATTGATGAATTGAGGGATGAATGAGGCTAAGAGTGATTTATGTTGAAGTGTTCATTATGAAACGTGTTTAGAAGTAAGTTGATGAAGGGAAATAGGTAGGGAGAAAATTGTGATGTGTGTATTGTGCAGATGGAATGAAGGAGGAAGATGAAAGATGGGTAGCTCTCTGGATTTAAAAATCCAGAGAGTTTGCCAATCGATCGCCAGGGAGGGCGATCGATCGGAGCCCTTGCTGGCTATGCTCTCGAAGAAATTCCAGAGTGTTAGTCGATCGATCGGCAGGAAAGGGGCGATCGATCGGCTAGCAGGTCATGCGTTCTGGAAACAGAACGCTGGCCGATCGATCGGCTGTTTCAGCCGATCGATCTTCTGTTGATGGGGCGATCGATCGCCTGTTGAAGGGGCGATCAATCGCTTGTGATATTTTGCTGGTTCGGGCGATTTTACCCCTTTGCCGATTGTCTTCTGCTAATTTTAAATTCTTAGTTATATTGATTTACTTGAATGGTTTTCCTTAAAAGATTTCTCCAAATATTTCGAACAATTTTAGGGCTTTGATTTAAAGCTTTCAAAGTTAAGATTTACTTAAGGTCCAAAGAAAATGAAAAAAAAAAAAAAAAATTTATGGGAAATTAAGGTATAGGAAATTGGGTTCGTGACAATTTTATTTGTCTGAAAAAAAAAAACTTCTTTTTGAAAGATGTTCTCCCTAACATCAGATATGGAATATGTTCTCCCTTTGGCACTCTTCATTGTTGGCTTAAGTTGTTAGGACCCATCTTAAAATTTTCTGTTTCCTTTGCATTATTTGGTAGTCCAAGAGTCCTAATCTGACCTCACTACAAAGTGTGAAATTTTTAGGTTAAAAATAACGCTTTTTTGTGATTCCAAAATCTTTGTTGTACATGTTCATATTATGCTTTCCTTTACATTATGAGTTTGTGTGATAAGTTTCTAGTGAACTACCTAATGTGAAATTTGGGTAGTGTTTGTTACTTTCAAAGAAAACGAAGGAGAATTCACGAGTGAGAAAAAAGCAAGAGATGTGAGCATAATCGAAGGCAAAAGTTACTAATAATATATATGAGAGACAAGTGAGTGATTCGTAATCTAAATGAAAAAAGTGAGGGAGACAAGTGAGGTCATTCTTTCTTTTCTTTGCTAACCCCATTTGCAGGTTATAGCCATGTCACAAAATGGAGGAGAAAATGCCGGCGTAGAGGATCAACAGCCAGCCATTCCAAACCTTCAACTACAAGCGATATTGGGTGAGGTAAGGAGGATAGTGAGGGTTGAGAATGAGCAACTCCATGAGCGGATGGATGTGTTGGAATTGGAGAATAGAAGGCAATGAAATCAACCCGTTAGACCTCCACCTAGGCAAATGCAGCAGAGAGAGTGTTGGGGTGACCGTGGAGAAGAGGAGGCAGAGTTTGAAGATTTATAGGAGTTTGAAGAACCACCAGTGGACCAGGGTAGGTTTAGGCGTGGTAATGGGACTAGAGAAGCAAGGAATCAGGAAGACAATAATTTGGGCAACATTAAGATGAAGGTTCCATCATTTATAGGGAATGCCGATCTGGAAGCCTATCTTGAGTGGGAAAGAAAGGTGGAGTTGGTTTTTGATTGCCATAATTATTCGGAGATAAAGAAGCTGAGGTTGGAAGCCGTTGAATTTTTCGATTATGCTTTAGTTTGGTGGGATCAATTGGTGATAAATAGGCGATGGAATCGAGAGCATCCAATTTTAATAGCATCTAATTGTTAAAATTTTTTTACCATGTTAAAGTAGACATCTTAAGAAAACTATAGGCTTTGGAATCAAAGCACTTAGATATGTATACCATGAGATATAAGGTTTAGAAGTTGATACAAAACAGTGAGCTATATTCTGAAACTCTAATTCATTACGTAACGCCCCGAATTATATAAACCCGGTTCGTTACTCATAGCTCGAACATAACCAAGAAACTTTGGACTAAATTCAAAACTTCGCTCGAAAGTCAAAATTTGACATTTTCTAAAACCTCAAAACATTTAAAGACTTGCAGCGGAAATCATTTGAGCAAAAATAGAGTTAAACAAAACCATAGAACAGTGCTTGAATAATTGGTTGGGATGTTAAGGAATAATCGGTCAAAAGAAGTAAAGGTTTAAATCGCGAAATACCTTGAAACTTTCAAAGGTCAAACGCATCTGCCGCTGAGCAAAGTCAACGGAAGAGGCTGAAACAGATAGCAAAAAGACTTCTTCCGGTGACTAGACGACAGAAGCTTCAACTACATCATCCGGTAAGCTTAACACACGACATCCACTGATCACTAAACGACAAGACTTCTACTACATCATCTGGTAAGCTTAACATACGACATCCACCGATCACTAAACGACAAGACTTCTACTACATCATCCGGTAAGCTTAACATACGACATCCACCGATCGCTAAACGACAAGACTTCTACTACATCATCATGTAAGCTTAACACAAGACATCCACCAATGACGTCAGCCAGATGATTTCCTTCATCCGATCGACTAACCTCACATCCACCGGTGACGTCAGCCTGATGATTTCCTTCATCCGATCGACTAACCTCACATCCACCGGTGAACTTTATTCACCTATGATGGAACTTACAAACTTCACCAAAGCATTCAAAACAACTTGACCCCAAATAACATTTGAAATTCAACAAAACCATTAACAAAATAACAACATCTGTATCCTCGACATGACTTTGAAAATGATAAACTCTAACTACATTTAAATCACGTTTTCTTTAGCAGAGAGGAAATTCCCAAAGGTATCAAAACATCAAATAACTACTAAGAGTTCACCTACGGACAAGTGTTAAAACCAACAGAGTACTTTTATCAGACAGTCTCAAGGGAATGCATCCAAAAACATTAAAATCACTTCTGCCATTAGAAAACTTAACATCCTTAAATCAAATCATAGCTCACTGAATCTTCACTTCTTCAGACACCAGTTAATCCGCCTCATCAGTATACCAAATCGAGGCAGAGAAGTGCTCCTCCAACTTCACCCAGCGAACTCAGTAAACACACCTGCTGTCACTTCTTCACCTACATCACAAAACTCATCTATTAGTCTAATGCTAAGTAAGTAAAGCAGTAATGAAATGAAATGCTGATATCTGAATTCCTAAACATGCAATTTCTACTTTCTCATCTCAGTTGTCGTTCATCGTTTCTGTTCAGATCCTCTTGTGAAATTAGGAGTTGGATCAACTCTCCCAAAGTATAAATATCCACTGACTCATTAAGGGGTGGATTAATTCCCTTAACAGTAATCTGATACACATAGCTGTTTTTGATCCCCCTATGAAATTAGGAGTTGGATCAACTCTCCCAAAGTATAAATATCCACTGTCTCATTAAGGGGCGGATTATTTCCCTTAACAGTAAATCTGTTTCTCATAGCTGTTTCATTATGTTCATTCCTTACCATGCCAACATGCATTCAAATTCATTTTCGTATACTTTTAAAACATGATGCATAGCATACAGACACATTCAAATAAACATGTTCCTAATGTTTTGTGATGTAGGCTCGAAGGCGCAAGCAAACTTTACTTACCTGGTCTCCTAGAAATCGCTCTGTTTTAACTACTTTGGAAGCTCTGTTCACCTAATGTCATAAACAAAATAACATTCAGATCTTCACTAAACCTCATCCTACACAATTCACAACCCTAAGGAGCTAGTTTAGAAGTTCGGATCATCGCACATTCTTGATTCAACACTAACCCGAACTCAACTCACTCACAGCATTCTCAAAAATACACTCCTTGCACTCTCTCTGCTATCTAGCCACTAAATCTCGAGAAAAACGAAGGGAAAACCTACCTGGTTTGAGGAAATGGAGATCGGAGGGGAAAAATTTGCCTGAAGCTCTGTTGAGCTTGAGCTGAATACCGAGAAGGAAAATGGAGAAATAGTGGCGGCAAAACCTCATTAAACCTTTCCTTAAATACGTTATCCACAATAAATTTTTAATTTACTATTTTATCCTTACTCCTTCACTTATTAACCTAATCACTAAATCACTCAAATTTCAATTTTCTAAAAAAAAAAGAAAAAGGTAAATCGGTTAATAGAAACCGGGTGTTACAATCTACCCTCCTTAAAAGAATTTTGTCCTTAAAATTCAGTACCTGAATAATCCTGGGTGTCTGTCCATCATGTCTTGCTGGCGCTCCCAAGTTGTCTCCTCTAAGTTCTGGTTGTGCCACAAGACCTTCACCAGAGGAACCTCTTTGTTGCGCAATACTTTAACCGCATAGTCTAAGATCTTTACTCGCTTCTCCTCATAAGTAAGAGTATGATGAATTTCGATGTTCTGCTGTTCCACAATTTGATATGGATCCCTTATACATTTCTTCAACATAGAAACATGGAACACACTATGTATCCCCTCCATAGGAGCCGGTAACTGCAACTGATAGGCTGCTCTCCCAATTCTTTTCAGAATAGTGAACGGTCCAATAAATCTGGGGTTTAACTTGCCCCTCTTCCCAAATCTGACAACTCCTTTGAATGGTGATACTTTGAGAAAAACTTCATCACCTATTTCAAATTCCAATTCTCTATGCCTGCAATCAGCATAGCTTTTCTGTCGGCTCTGAGCTGCCAAAATTCTCTGTCGGATGAGGGCAACCTTCTCGACAATTTGTTGCACAATGCCAGGGCCAAGCAACTGTGCTTCACCAACTTCATCCCAGTACAAAGGAGATCTGCACTTTCGTCCATACAATGCTTCATAAGGTGTCATTCCTATTGTTGCCTGAAAACTGTTATTATAAGAGAATTCTACCAAGGATAGGTACTTGCTCCAGGAACCTTGGAAATGCAATGTGCATGCACGAAGCATATCCTCTAATGTTTGAATGGTCCTTTCGGACTGTCCATCTGTTTGAGGGTGAAAAGCTGTGCTAAAACTAAGCTGCATGCCTATAGCCTCGTGCAAACTCTTCCAAAACTTGGATGTAAATCTAGAGTCTCGGTCTGAAACTATAGAACTTGGAACTCCATGAAGTCTAACAACTTCGTGCACATACAACTCAGCAAGCTGATCCATCGAGTAAGTCACCTTTATCGGTAGGAAGTGAGCTGATTTGGTTAGTCGGTCAACTATTACCCAAATAGCATCATGCCCCTTTGCTGTCTTAGGCAATCCCATAACAAAGTCCATCGTTATTTGTTCCCATTTCCATTCGGGAACTGGTAATGGCTGTAAGGTCCCTGCAGGTCTCTGATGTTCAGCTTTAACCTGTTAGCAAATCAAACACGATCCTACATATTCCGCCACACTTCGTTTTATACCTGGCCACCAATAATGTTGCCTGAGATCCTTGTACATCTTTGTACTCCCAGGGTGAACAGAGAACCTGGAAGAATGTGCTTCTGAAAGAATCTCATCTCGAAGTTCTTTAACGGCAGGAACAAACCACCTATTTCTAAATTTAAGGATCCCTTCAATGGAATAGTTGAAATCTGAATTAACAGTAGATCCTCTGCTTAATTTGTACTTGTTGCATTCCACATCATTTGCCTGAGCTTCCTTTATTTTCTCCAGAATAGTGGGCTTTAAGGTTATGGCTGAGAGTATGGCTGATACACTAGATACTGTTTCTAGATTAAACCTCTGGAATTCTGACTCTAAGGCTAATGACATGTCGAAAATCATAGATGGGGTTGATGTTGTTACTCTACTCAAAGCATCTGCCACAACATTTGTTTTACCGGGATGATATTTTATCTAAAAATCATAATCCTTGACAAATTCCAACCATCGACGCTGCCTTATGTTTAGTTCCTTCTATGTGAAAATATACTTCAAGCTCTTATGATCTGAAAATATCTCACAAGATTGTCCATACAGGTAATGACTCCAAATTTTAAGTGCAAATACCACTGCAGCTAATTCTAAGTCATGTGTAGGATAGTTCTTCTCATGTGTTTTCAACTGTCTAGAGGCGTAAGCTATCACTTTTCCATTTTGCATTAACACACAACCAAGACCAATTTTGGAAGCATCACAATAAATACTAAATTTACCATCTTCAACTGGAAGGGTTAAAATTGGAGCATTGGTCAGTTTCTGTTTCAAGGTCTGAAAACTATGCTTACATTCCTCAGTCCATATATACTTCACATTTTTCCTTGTTAACTTAGTAAGAGATGTAGCAATCTTCGAAAATCCTTCAATGAACTTTCTATAATACCCTGCAAGTCCAAGAAAACTCCTGATATCTGTAGCATTCCTTGGTTGGGGTCATTCCTTAACTGCCTAAACCTTAGTTGGATCAACAGATATCTCATCCCCAGAGATAACATGTCCTAAAAAGTGAACTTGGTCCAACCAAAATTCACACTTAGAAAACTTGGCGTAAAGTTGGTGCTGTTTTAATACTTCCAACACCAAGGTCAGGTGCCTAGCATGCTCATCTTTGGTACGGGAATAGATCAGAATATCATCAATGAACACTATGACAAATTTATTTAGGTATTAATGAAACACACTATTCATAAGATCCATAAAGGCAGCTGGTGCATTTGTCAACCCAAAGGACATAACCAAAAACTTATAATGCCCATACCTTGTTCAAAAGGCAGTCTTTGGGATATCTTCAGATTTAACTTTCAACTGATATAACCGGACCTAAGGTCAATCTTAGAGAAAACTCTTGCACCATTAAGTTGGTCAAATAAATCATCAATCCTTGGTAAAGGACACTTGTTCTTGACAGTTAACTTATTCAATTCTCTATAATCAATGCACATACGCATTGATCCATCCTTCTTTTTGACAAAAAGGATAGGTGCACCCCACGGTAAAAAGCTAAGGCGTATGAACTCTTTCTCCAATAAATCCCCCAACTGTTTCTTCAATTCCTTAAGTTCTGTAGGTGCTAGTCTATATGGATTTTTAGACACAGGTTCGGCACCGGGGTAAACATCTATAACAAATTCAATCTCCCTATCTGGTGGTAAACCAGGAAGGTCATCTAAAAATACTTCGGGGAAGTCTTGGACAATTAAGATATTTTGAGGATTTGCCTTTCCTACAAGCTGTGTGTCTAAAACGCTAGCTAAGAAGCACAAATACTCACCACACAGGGAAGATCTAGTGTTAATAGAAGTCATCACAGACATTTCCTTACTTTTCTTTGAAGCTTGAAAGGTATGTTTCGAATTACCAGGGGGTTGAAAGCTAACTATTCCAGTTCTACAATCAATTGTGGCGTGGTGTTTAAACAACCAGTCCATACCTAGGATTACATCAAATCCTAATATATCCATAATTATAAGATCAGCAGGTAGACTTACGTTCCCTACTAACACGACACTGTCAAGAATCACCTGGTTAGAGTGCATGCGTTCACCGGAAGGTAATGCAACACTAAACACTTGCATGGAAGGGGTAAACTGTACATCTAATTTAACAGCAAATGCAGATGCTATGAATGAATGCGTTGCACCAGAATCTATTAAAGTAAAAGCAGGCACAGAGTTAATCAATATAGTGCCTGACACAACAGCGGGCTGTTCCTCACCCGACTCCGTCATGGAGAATATTCTTGGTTTAATCATAGCAAGGCCATTCTTAGGAACTAGACAGTCTCTGCTAATGTGGCCGACCTTGTTACAATTGTAGCATCTGGTGATTCTAGGCTTCGAGCATTCCTTGAACGTGTGTCCAACCTCCTCACAGTTGAAGCACTTCCCAAAGCCCAGTCTGCGTTCCCCTGGGTGGTTCTTCAAACACTTAGGACACTGGAGAAATTTCCTGACATTCTGTACTTTCCCTCCTGGTCCTTGGCTATTTTGGCCTTCACTTGGCCTCTTTGTTCCTCTTAGTTGGTGTGGTTGGTTAAACCTTTGTGGGACCTCCTTTGGTCCAGCACACTTCCTTTCAGCTTCATCCACTTCCAGGGCAATGGACACAACCTCGCTGAATGTCAAGCCTTTAATACCACAAAATTTAACCCATCGGTAGATTTCTGGCTTCAGTCCATGCATAAATTTAAACACTTTATCCTCTTCTTTGTGAGCAAAATGTCCAGCAAACCTGGACAAGGACTCAAATTGTCTACTGTACTCGGCCACAGACCCTGTCTGCTTCAAGTTTAGAAACTCCAATTTCTTCGCGGTTTGGACTGTGCTGTTAAAATACTTCTCATAGAAGACGTCCTTGAACTGTGACCAAGGCATCGCCATAACATCAGTGGTGGTCTCTATTGTTTCCCACCAGAGTTGAGCTTCACCAGCCAAGTGGAATGTTGCCAACGTGACCTTGTCTCCTTCTCCAATGTTGGCACACCTAAACATACTCTCAATCTTTCTAAGCCATCCGTCAGCAATAACTGGATCAGATGACTGTCCATCAAACATGGGTGGTCTTAGTCTCCGAAATCTATCTCCAGAATAATCATTGCTAGAACCCGAGTTGGCACTTCCTTGCACCTCTCGGTTCAACAGTACTCCTAGTTGGTCAGACTGTTGGCGCACTAAACCTGTCAGCTGCCTAATCACACTAGGCTCCTCTTCCTCTCTCACGTTTGGCATTTCTCTTGGAACTCTAGGTCTCCCTAGGCGTCTGGCCATTGTACTAAATTCATGTACAGGGTTAATTACACTCTTAAATATTTATTAACTAAGGTTAACATAAATACTTACAGTTGTTGAAGTACTTCCATGCAACGATTGGCACTGATGAGTAATCTTTTGAACGGTTTAACTGGATGTCTCTGATACCATACTGTAACGCCCCGAATTATATAAACCCAGTTCGTTACTCATAGCTCGAACATAACCAAGAAACTTTAGACTAAATTCAAAACTTCGCTCGAAAGTCAAAATTTGACATTTTCTAAAACCTCAAAACATTTAAAGACTTGTAGCGGAAATCATTTGAGCAAAAATAGAGTTAAAAAAAAACCATAGAACAGTGCGTGAATAATTGGTTGGGATGTTAAGGAATAATCGGTCAAAAGAAGTAAAGGTTTAAATCGCGAAATACCTTGAAAATTTCAAAGGTCAAACGCATCTGCCGCTGAGCAAAGTCAACCGAAGAGGCTGAAATAGATAGCAAAAAGACTTCTTCCGATGACTAGACGACAAAAGCTTCAACTACATCATCCGGTAAGCTTAACACACGACATCCACCGATCATTAAACGACAAGACTTCTACTACATCATCCGGTAAGCTTAACATACGACATCCACCGATCACTAAACGACAAGACTTCTACTACATCATCCGGTAAGCTTAACATACGACATCCACCGATCGCTAAACGACAAGACTTCTACTACATCATCCGGTAAGCTTAACACAAGACATCCACCGATGACGTCAGCCAGATGATTTCCTTCATCCGATTGACTAACCTCACATCCACCGGTGACGTCAGCAGGATGATTTCCTTCATCCGATCGACTAACCTCACATCCACCGGTGAACTTTATTCACCTATGATGGAACTTACAAACTTCACTCAAAGCATTCAAAACAACCTGACCCCAAATAACATTTGAAATTCAACAAAACCATTAACAAAATAACAACATCTGTATCCTCGACATGACTTTGAAAATGATAAACTCCAACTACATTTAAATCACGTTTTCTTTAGCAGAGAGGAAATTCCCAAAGGTATCAAAACATCAAATAACTACTAAGACTTCACCTACGGATAAGTGTTAAAACCAACAGAGTACTTTTATCAGACAGTCTCAAGGGAATGCATCCAAAAACATTAAAATCACTTCTGCCATTAGAAAACTTAACATCCTTAAATCAAATCATAGCTCACTGAATCTTCACTTCTTCAGACACCAGTTAATCCGCCTCATCAGTATACCAAATCGAGGCAGAGAAGTGCTCCTCCAACTTCACCCAGCGAACTCAGTAAACACACATGCTGTCACTTCTTCACCTACATCACAAAACTCATCTATTAGCCTAATGCTAAGTAAGTAAAGTAGTAATGAAATGAAATGCTGATATCTGAATTCCTAAACATACAATTTCTACTTTCTCATCTCAGTTGTCGTTCATCGTTTCTGTTCAGATCCCCCTGTGAAATTGGGAGGTTGATCAACTCTCCAAAAGTATAAATATCCACTAACTCATTAAGGGGTAAATTAATTCCCTTAACAGTAATCTGATGCACATAGCTGTTTCCGATCCCCCTGTGAAATTAGAAGTTGGATCAACTCTCCCAAAGTATAAATATCCACTGTCTCATTAAGGGGCGGATTATTTCCCTTAACAGTAAATATGTTTCTCATAGCTGTTTCATTATGTTCATTCCTTACCATGCCAGCATGCATTCAAATTCATTTTCGTATACTTTTAAAACATGATGCATAGCATACAGACACATTCAAATAAACATGTTCCTAATGTTTTGTGAAAAAGGTAAATTTTTAATTTACCATTTTATCCACAATAAATTTTTAATTTACCATTTTATCCTCACTCCTTCACTTATTAACCTAATCACTAAATCACTCAAATTTCAATTTTCTAAAAAAAAGAAAAAGGTAAATCGGTTAATAGAAACCGGGTGTTACACATTAAGGGTTAAATTTGCTACATTATGTTCAAAGCAAATATAATGCATTATAAAGCTAAGGGTAAAGTGGATATTTTATAGGTTTTTCAAGCCCCAAAAGATTGAACTAGTTGTTGTAATTGTGTTAGGCTCAAGGTAAGTAGTGTTGTGTGTGTTTGGCCACTTGGCCTACATGACAAAGTGTTAGGATGATTATTGTTATTAATTGTTCAAATTGAAGATGAAGATGTATTTTATGGATGTGCTATATTATAGATTTAAGTATTTTCCAATGTTATGTTATAATGTTGAATGATAAGCCTTTAGTAGTAACATATATAAATTGAAATGGCTTGATATTGGGAATATGAAATGCTTAGATTTTCATGTTCATACGTATTCAGCATGTATCATGCATCATGTTTTACAAAAGTATTGAAAATGATTTATACATATGTTTATTTTGTAAGAAAGACTGAATGATATGAATGTACGTGTAACACCCAGTTTTACAGAATTTTAGAATTTTCGCTATATAGTGGCATTTTGGTAAATATGTTCAACTAAGCCCGTTTTGCAAACGGAAAGTTTTATTGGAACCTTATGAGTAAATTAGAGTATCTGGAGGAATAAGGAAATTTTTTGAGATATAACCCCGATTTTACAAGGTTTTGATATTTTCATAATATAAAAGGGTATTTTAGTAAAAATAGTAAACTAGACCCGTTTTATAAACGGAAAGTTTTATTAGAGCCCTAGTAATAAATTGAAATTTTTGGTGAAATAAGGAAATTTGGAGAAGCCGAATCGGTAGACTAAATAACGAGATAGTTGAATATTAAGTTAAAAAGGGCAAATGAGTAATTTAACAAGTCAAATTTTAATGTTTTAAATAATCCTCTCCCCCTCCATCGTGGTTCATGTAACACCCGAGAAATTTTATTTTAGGTAGGGCATGTTGGGATGATTTAACATTGAAGGAAAGGCGAAGAAAAGAGTTTTGACAAGTCAAAACTCAAAAAGGGGTTTGGAAAGTCAAAAAGTGAGATGTTGAATATGCAAAGGAATTTATGAACCAATAAGAGATAAAAAGGTGGTGAGACAAGTGGAAGAGGTGCGCTGGTGGTCGAGGCTGGCGTGCTAGGCTGGGGGATTGTGCTGCAGGGGTATACCAGAACCAGTCAAGGGGTCGACACCTCAGGCAAGATGTCGACCGCTTTCCTTCATTAATGTAACCAGAGGTAATTAAGGTGTCGACCCTTTTAGTAGGGACCAATGCCAGACAAGGTGTCGACCCCTGATGCAAGGTGTCGACCGATCTCAATTCAAACTGAAACCAGAACCTTTTTAAGGTCGACCACTACTTTGAGGTGTCGACTGCAACCCGATTTTTATTGTTTCGACGCTTATTTCAAACCAGTTTCAACCTTCTACTTTCCGATACCTTTTGTACGTATTTTATAAATGTCTTTCTACGTATTTTTGAGGGTTCGAAAACCCTACAATCGAGTCAAAAAATCATCGAAAATTATTTTAAATTTCATTTTAAACGTGGTATGGGTTAGCAAAGTAGCGCACTGAGTCGAGGTGGGTTCGGGGGCGTTACAAGTTGGTATCAGAGTAAAAGTGGTCGATTCGTTCAAAGAATTACCCGACAATGTTGGCCGCCATGCAACGTGCTTCACCAACTGTAAGTGTTTCTTTCATTTAGTTAGTAATATATCTAAGATTAGATTTTCTAACTTTATATAGGAATAGAATTTAAAATGCCGAGGAACCCAAGATGACCCGGACGACCTAGGAATGAACCGAAACAACCTGAAGATCCTAATAAGCAACTTCAGGATCTACTCAACGTACAATCTCAATTGTTGGGAATTTTTATGAACTAAGGTCTACCGGGAAATTTTGGAGCGGGGTCCAACTTACGACCAGGTTCTAGTTGGGAAAGATTCAGAAGATTAAAGCCTCCAGCCTTTGAAGGTCGTTTAACAGATCCAACAACTGCTGAGCATTGGATATGCACTATTGAAAATATGTTTAATGTCGCTGAAGTGGAGGAAGAAAATAAAGTAAGATGTGCAACATTCCACCTATCTATCGACGCCCAAAGCTGGTGGGAAACGGTAAATGCTACCACTGGTGTTCATGGCCTGACTTGGGATGAGTTTAAAGAATTATTTTATGATAAATGTTACAACCGAACAGTTCAAGCTGCAAAAAGAATGGAGTTTATGGCATTAAAGCAAACCGGATCAGTAGGAGAATACATTCAGCAGTTTGAATCATTGTCCCGATTTGCCAGCCACCTCGTTAGTAGGGAAGAAGACAAAATATTTCAATTTGTGCAGGGTTTGAAGCCAGAGGTTTATATGCTGGTGAAGACGTTCAAAATAGAAGGAATACCATTTACTCAAGTGGTGGCTAAAGCACTAGAAGTGGTGGAAGCTGCTGGTAAATTTATGAAACCTACCGAAGCTCCAAAGAGAATGTGTAAGGAGATTACAGCTCAGTTTAACCGAGGTGGATCGTCTTCTCAACAACAGGGAACCAAAAGGCCGGGAGGAAATATAAGTGATCAAAGGGGTGCCAAGAAGCCGCAGCAACAGCAGAAGAAAGGATTTCGACAGTGTCCTAAGTGTTTGAAGTCCCATCCTGGAGAGTGTGGCCAGTATGATGGTAAATGTTGTAATTTTCTTGAAGCCGGTCATCTTTCCCTTGATTGTCCAAAGCTGAGGATTGCCCGATGTTTCAAATGCAACCAGCCTGGTTATGTAGCTACGGATTGCCCCACAGCAAAGAAAGGTCCAGTGAAAGCTACACCTAGAAACTTTGCCATGATCGAGCCTGAGGGAGAGGATCGTGCTGCAGTGATCTAAGGTACTGTGTTTGTTAATTCCGTGCCTGCATTTACGTTGATAGACTCAAGTGCATCGCATTCATTCGTAGCAATAGCTTTTGTGGTGAAAGTCCAGATGGAAGTGAATCCGGCTGGATGTTTTTATGATGTGAAACTACCTTCTGGTGAGTGTCTACATTCAGATCAGATGGTATTCAATAGTTTGATATCTTTTGGAAGAAGGGCATTGCCTGTTGATTTGATTGTGATGGGGATAACCAGGTATGATGTGTTACTCGGTATGGACTGGTTGTTCCGACACCACGCCACGATTGACTACCGAGCAGGAACAGTTAATTTTCATCCTCCGGACGGTGAGAAGCTTACACTACAGTCTTTGAGGCATGTACAAAAGCTTTCAGTCTTGGCACCGATGGAGGCTCGGAGGTCTATTATGGGTGAGTTTGTCTATTTTCTTGCAGCTATAGTAGATTCTCAGTCTTTGGTAGAAGTTAAACTTCATGATGTATTAGTTGTTCGTGAGTTTCTCGAGGTATTCTTGGATGATTTGTCTGGTCTACCTCCGGACCAGAAAATCGAGTTTGCAATTGACACATATCCGGGAGCTGAACCTGTGTCGAAGAACCCTTACAGGTTAGCTCCTCCTGAATTGAAAGAATTGAAGAAGCAGTTGGAGGAACTGGTCGACAAGGGCTTTATACGCCCTAGTTTCTCGCCTTGGGGAGCGCCCGTTCTGTTTGTGAAAAAGAAGGACGGGTCGCTTCGAATGTACGTTGATTACCAGGAGCTGAACAAGCTAACAGTGAAAAACAAGTATCTGTTGCCAATGATTGATGATTTGTTCGATCAGCTTCAATGAGCCTGGATATTTTCTAAGATTGATTTGAGATCGAGGTATTATCAATTAAAGGTTAAGTCATAGGATATCCCGAAGACAGCTTTTCGGACGCGGTATGGACATTATGAGTTCTTGGTTATGTCGTTCGGATTGACGAATGCTCCAGCTGCGTTCATGGACCTGATGAATCGGGTGTTCCAGGAGTATCTCGATAAATTTGTGATTGTGTTTATCGACAATATTCTGGTTTATTCTAGTGATGAAGAGGAGCATAAGGAGCATTTAAGAATTGTTTTAGCGACTTTGAAGCGGCATCAGTTATATGCCAAGTTTTCAAAATGTGAATTTTGGTTGACTATGGTGCATTTTCTTGGCCATGTTATTTCCAATGGAGGGATATCGGTGGATCCAGCCAAGATTCAGTCAATTCAAGAATGGCCTCAGCCGAGAAATGTCAGCGAGATTCGAAGTTTTCTGGGGTTGGCTGGCTATTATAGGAAATTTATTGAAGGATTTTCGAAAATAGCAGTACCTCTTACTCGGTTGACCAAAAAGGATGTAAAATATGAATGGTCAAAAGAATGCGAGCTAAGTTTTCAGATGTTGAAGCAGAAGTTGACGACAGCTCCGGTGTTGACAATACCTGTAGCTAAGGAGAAGTTCTGTATTTATTGTGATGCCTCTCGGATTGGTTTGGGTTGCGTGCTTATGCAGAAGGATAAAGTGATAGCGTATGCTTCTAGGCAGTTGAAGTCCTATGAGAAGAACTATCCGACCCATGACCTGGAGTTAGCTGCTGTGGTGTTTGCTTTGAAGATCTGGAGGCATTACCTTTATGGTCAGCAGTGCGAGGTATATTCAGATCATAAAAGTTTGAAATATATCTTCACTCAAAAAGAGTTGAATATGAGGCAACGAAGGTGGCTAGAGTTCGTGAAGGACTATAATGTGGAAATCAAATACCACCCCGGTAAGGCTAATGTGGTGTCGGATGCATTAAGCCGTGTATCGACTTCAACTTCAGCTTTGGAGGCTGGTATGTCTGAGGTTCAGAGGTTTGATTTAGAGTTGGTTTCAAATTGGACAACTGTGCTATCAGATTTATCTTTGAAGCCTACAATTTTGGAAAAGATTCGTGAAGCTCAGAAGAAGATTCGGAGTGCAACAAATTTAAACTGAGTATGGTGTCTGATGATCAGACAGAGTTTAGTTACTCGGATGATGGTATTCTTAAGTTTCATAATAGATGGTATGTTCCGAGCAACGAGCAATTTCGGAAGGAGATCTTAGCTGAAGCTCATTCGTCGAGGTTTTCTATTCACCCAGGCAGTACGAAGATGTACAGGGACCTCAAAAAATATTATTGGTGGCCGAGCATGAAGAAGTCGGTGGCGGAATTTGTAGAGACTTGCTTGGTCTATCAGCAGGTAAAAGCAGAACATCAGAGACCTGCTGGGAAGTTGCAGCCTTTGTCGGTTCCTGAATGGAAGTGGGACCAGATTTTGATGGATTTCATTGTCGGTTTGCCTAGGACGACGAGAGGATTTGATGGCATTTGGGTGATTGTAGATCGTTTAACTAAATCAGCCCATTTTCTACCGGTAAAGATGACGTAGAGCATGGATCAGTTTGCTGATTTATATATTCAGGAGATTTTGAGGTTACATGGTGTACCGATTTCTATTGTATCAGACAGGGACCCGAGGTTCACATCCAAGTTTTGGAAGAGTCTGCATAAAGCGATGGGGACTCGGTTGAACTCCAGCACTGCTTTTCATCCTCAGACGGACGGACAATCTCAGCGGACTATTCATATTCTTAAGGATATGCTTCGAGCTTGAGTGCTTGATATTCAGGGTTCTTGAAGCAGGTATCTGCCTTTGGTGGAGTTCTCATATAACAATAGTTATCAGGATACTATTGGTATGGCGCCATGCGAGGCTCTTTATGGAAGGAAATGCAGATTGCCTCTTTATTGGGATGAAGTAGGAGAAGCCAGTGTGATTGGACCTGAGATTGTACAGCAGACGACAGATAAGATTAAATTTATACGGCAGCGCATTTTGACAGCTCAGAGCAGATAGAAGAGCTATGTCGATGGTAGGAGGCGGGAGTTGGAATTTGAAGTTGGAGATGAGGTTTTCCTGAAGATCTCGCCATTTAAGGGTGTGATGAGGTTCGGGAAGCGGGGTAAGTTAAATCCGAGGTATGTTGGTCCGTTCTCGATCACGAAGAAAGTGGGAAAGACTGCGTATCAGTTGGAGCTGCCTGCTTCGATGGAGGGAGTGCAAAATGTGTTTCATATCTCGATGCTGCGGAAGTGTTTAAGGGACCCATCGCACGTAGTGGTGCAGCAGGACATTGAGGTGCGGCCTACGTTGTCCTACGAGGAGAAACGAGTGGATATTTTAGACTATGCATTGAAGAAGTTGCACAACAAAGACTTTCCACTGGTGAAGGTGCTGTGGCGTAACCATAATGTCGAGGAGGCAACGTGGGAGCGCCAACATGATATGATGGAGCGTTATCCTGAGCTCTTCAGGTACGTAAATTTTGAGGACAAAATTTTTGTAAGGAGGGTGGATTGTAACACCTGTGAAATTTTATTTTAGCTAGGGCATGTTGGGATGATTTTGTAATACCCGGCTTTACGGGATTTTATATTATAATATATATTGGTATTTTTGTAAATATGTCAAATCAAACTCGTTTTACGAAAAGGAGGCGTCATTAGAATCCTAATGATTAATAGGAATTTTAAGGAATTTACGGGATTTTTCGGAGTAATAATACTTGATTCTGAGTAATTACATTTCTCGAAATATAAAGGACGTTCTAGTAAAAATAGTAAACGAGATCTGATTTGCAAACGGACAGTTTTAATAAATCCAAAATAATAAGTTGTACCTATTGGCGAAATAAGGCGATTTGGTGAAAACGAATAGTTAGCCAATTAACGAAACGAAGGACGAAACAAATAGAATTAAGTGTGAAGGGCAAAATGGTAATTTGCAAAGTAAATTTTTAATTAAAACCATTCTTCTCCTTCTTCCTTAGCCATTTCATGCCAGAAGCCCTCCTTGCGCGATTTCCTCTCTGCCCGTCGCCATTCCTCAACGTTCCGACTTCCGCTCGTCCTCCAATCGTTCCGTTTTCTTCGTATTTTCTCCTCCAATCGACACTCTAGGTATGAATCTATAGTTTTAGTGCGTTAGTTTTTGATTTTCGCGAGGTTATACGGTTAGGGTTTCGTTTAGGGTTTTGCGAAAAACGTAAATTTAGGGTTCGAAATTAATAAGTTTATTGTGACTAAGGATATAAAGGACGTATTGAACGTTATTGGACGAAGTTAGAGTGATTTGTGAGAAATGTTAAAATTGGAGAATTTTCGAGTTTTTAGGAAAACTCGTGTATTGTAATTTTAAACTATCGAGCGTTAATCGTTGTTTAAATACTCTGATTAGTTAGGTTAAGATTTTAAGAAAATTCCTTAGTTAAGGTTTTGGTTAAATTTGGACGTTTAGAAGTTTAAACTCGTTTTAACGATAAACGTTGTGAATTGCTTAGGTGAACAACGCTCGTGGACGGAGCTTGAGCTGCTTTGGACATGAGATAAGTTCTCGTGACTTGCTTTGACCGATTAGTCTACACCGTACGTCGACGTCGTCTCGAGGAGTTTTGGAGATGCGTATGTTTCTTTGCTTTGGTTGGGTAGACAGGTTTAGTTGTTTTATAGGTTATAGGTTATGTATTTATAGTCTTGATGGTATATATGCGATTGTTTACCTTATGTCATATTGAACTGCTCACGCATCACGGTTTTTCAGTTATGCATAGAAAATGAATTTACGCACCACGTTTTACAAAAAATGGCGATGTGGCCTGGAGAGGGGCTATTGATCTATTGTGCAGGCTCGAAAGGGTTTGTCACAATACCACATCTATATTGTACTCATACAGTTTACAGTTTACAGTTTACAGGTCACGCGAGGTGGGGCTCAGGCACGGCTGTACGTGTTGTAAGCGTGCACCCCCCTCCTCTAGCTAAAAAGAGTAGTCTGCCCGCTGGATGAGCTCTCTCCGGTTAGGGGGATAGGATCTCGGTGACACCTACAGTGCATAATAAAGTAAAGAAAATGACGTATGGTTTACGAGCTCACACGCATAGCATGCATTTACATTTACGAGTCTTACTGAGATTTTTATCTCATAGTGTGTCTGTGTGGTGTAGGTGACTTCAACATAGGTGAGGATGAGATCCCTCCACTTGAGGAGTGACACAGTTGACGGAGGATGGCTCGCGGTGGTGTGCTGGCGCAGTCGAGGCGCATTTTGACCCGTGGGACTCATTGGTTAGGTGTTTTGATGTTTTTGGGAATTGTCGGGCTGAAATGAATAATTGTACAGATAGAAACATTTTAGTGTGTTTTGTTCTGTATAGTCGATAGGTTTAAGTTTTGATGTTTTGAAATGTTTTGGAAACTGATTTGATAACCATTTGGGTGATTTCAAAAACAGGTGGATTTGTTTAGGTTTTAAACATATCCACGCAGTTTGTTTTCAGAAAACTGTACTTCGTTTAAAACACGTTTGAGTCAGTTTTGTATGAGGTTACGAGAGCGTATGAATGTTGGGTTTCGATTGGGTTTAAGTCTTTATGATGACGGTTGTATTGATAGCAATGAAGTGTGAAGAAACTAAAGGATTGTGGAGTGTGTGTTGAAGTGGAAGAGGATTGGAAACAGGGAGGGGACACTCCCTGGAATTGAATTTCTAGGGAGGGTTGCGATTGATCTCCTAAAGAGGGGATCGACGCCCCTCATAGTCGCCGCTCTCTGGAAAAATCCAGAGAGCGTGGCGACTGATCGCCACAAACTGTGGCAATCAGTCGCCACAAACGATTTGCAACAGGCGACCATTCGCCTGTTGCAATCGCCGAAGGGCGATCAGTCGCCCTCTTTATGGGCGACTGATCGCCACTGCTTAAAGGGATGAAAATCCCTTTTTGCCCTCTGCCTATTTTTATTTTAGTTTTTAATTGTTTTAAATTTTTTTTAAGTTTTGTTTTAAATAGTTTATAAACATAGACTCCGCCGGTTTTTATTCCGATTTCGATTCCGACATTAAAAGTTTTATTTCTGCTAAAACGCTAAGTTTAAAGTTTTAAGTATAAAAAAATATATATATATATATGTACGGAAAATTGGGTATAGTATTAGGGTCGTGACAAATTTAACATTGAAGGAAAGGAGAAGAAAAGAGTTTTGACAAGTCAAAACTCAACCAGGGGTTTGGAAAGTCAAAAAGTGAGATGTTGAATATGCAAAGGAATTTATGAACCAATAAGAGATAAATATAAAGTTAAAAGGTGGTGAGAAAAGTGGAAGAGGTGCGCTGGTGGTCGAGGCTAGCGCGCTAGGCTGGGGGATTGTGCTGCAGGCGTAGACCAGAACCAGTGAAAGGGTTGACACCTCAGGCAAGGTGTCGACCGCTTTCCTTCATTAATGTAACCAGAGGCAATTAAGGTGTCGACCCTTTTAGCAGTGGTCGACCAGTGCCAGACAAGGTGTCGACCTCTGATGCAAGGTGTCGACCGATCTCAGTACAAACTGAAACCAGAACCTTTTTGGGGTCTACCACTACTTTGAGGTGTCGACCGCAACCCGATTTTTATTGTTTCGACGCTTATTTCAAACCAGTTTCAACCTTATACTTTCCGATACCTTTTGTACGTATTTTATAAATATCTTTCTACGTATTTTTTAGGGTTAAAAAAACCCTAAAATCGAGTCGAAAAATCATCGACAATTATTTTAAATTTTGTTTTAAACGTGGTATGGGTTAACAAAGTAGCGCACCAAGTCGGGGTGGGTTCGGGGGCGTTACTGTTCATTTTACAGAATGAAAAGGAGAAGTTCTCCTTAGGCGATTCTTCCTCCTCCCTCGACGGTTCCTTCACAGTTCAACGACCCGCTCCTCCGATCGATGAATTTCCTTCTCGTTTTCTTCCTAAATCATAGGCCTAGGTGAGATTCTATACTTTTCGATGGTTAGATTCTGGTTTTTAAGGTTTTAAACGGTTAGGGTTTCGTTAGGGTTTATTGTGAAATCATTGGGTTCACTCTATTTACGACTCTAATGGAAGTATTTGTGGTTATTGGACATAGTTAGTCGATTTATTGTTGATTGTTGGAGTTTTTAGTTGTTGGAGGTTTTGACAACTCCATTAATGAAGGTTTAAAAAGAAAAATATTACGGGAATTCAAGGGTATAGGTTTAAGGGACGCTACAGTACGTAAATAGTTATTGTGGGGCAGGGCTCGAGTTTGGCTGTCCCGCAGGAGGTGGACCAAACGGTGTCTAATCCCCCTTAGACAGAATCACCCACAATGACTGGGACTGTAAAGTGAAAGAAAACTAAAACGACATTGTTTTACAAATTGCATAATTATGGTAGTTTATTTAAATTACACATTACTTGTTGAGTATTAGGCTCATTAGATGAACTTTATAGTGTAGGTGATGAAATTGCTGGTGAGAATTATGAGCACTTATTATTGTTAGTGTAACACCCGAGATTTTTTTTAAGAAGGAAAATTGGAGAGAAAATAAAATGATAAGATAATTGTTTAATAAATAGGTTATTTTAATTAGTTTAAAAGAAAAATGAAGTTTCTAATTTAAGTTCGGGTCCTAGTGATTTTAAGCCGGCGGTTATAATTTAAGAATGAGAGTTAACGAAATTTGAAATGGTCGAAAGTACGGTAGGGCATAATGGTAATTTCATTTTATTAATGTTATTATGATTATTATTATTATTAATTAATTTTTATAAAAAAAATAAATAAATGAACGACAGAATGGCCGAAGCCATTCTGTCGTCGAGTCGTGCGAGGAGAACAGGGGAGAGGGTAGGGCGACGAGGGGGCGACGATCGCCGACCAAGACCGCCGCCGATTTCCAGCGTTTTCCGGCCAGACCACGTCGGCGATGCCAGGGCTGCAATTTCCGGCCGTCTTCGCGCACGAACCGAACGGGTAAGCCCTTTGTTCCCCTGTTTTCGGTTCTGTTGTGGCCTAGGGTGGGGAGCGAGTTTAAGCTCCGATCGCCGGTTGTTTTTGGCTGCCCTTAGTGTCTCATTTCTGAGCTCAACGCCGGCAAAGATTGCCGAGCAACAGAGAGCTCGGATTAAGCCAAAATCTGAGAACCCCTTTCTCTGAGCTTCGGGTTTCTTGTGTGAAACCTTGATTTTTGGTTAGTTTATGTTAATTAGGTATGAAGGGGATTGATTGGTGAGAAAATTGGTGTGAATTGATGGAAAACTGAAAAGGGGAAAATTTACGAGTTAGGGCAGATTCGGGTTTTGCTGTATTTGACCTAGTTACGGTCGTTTGTTTTAAAATTCCTTTTGGCAGATTAATATAGGTTATGAGAGGAGTACGTGGCCGCTTGAATCTTTTGATTCCGATATCTGACGCGAAAGGTACGCGCGTTTGAAGTTTGGGTCGATTTTTACCGAACCCAAATTGGTGGCCCATTTAGTTAGATTTTAGTTGGATTAGGCTAGAAATAGTAGTTTGAGAGTAATTGGGGAATGTAGGATTGATTGTAATGAAGTTTGACTATTTGTCGTAGGTCGAGCTGTAGGTGGAGAGGGAACCGAGAATTCTCAGCGGGCTAGGACGCCAGGTAAGTAGAGGGCGTTTGTTTTGCCTTCGGGCCTACACCACGGAACGGTATGGAATTGTTGTTGGGTGATTGCTTTGCTTTGTTTGAATTGTTAGTTGGTTGCTTTACTTGGTTTGAATTGTGAATTGGTTGCTTTGCTTTGTTTTAATTGTTAGTTGGTTGCTTTACTTGGTTTGAATTGTGAATTGGTTGCTTTGCTTTGTTTGTTTTGGTTAAGCATGGTTTGGTTGCATGGTGGCCCTGTATTGTTTTGGTTGTGTGGTTGACTTGTATTGTTTTGGTTGTGTGGTTGACTTGTATTGTTTTGGTTGTGCGGTTGCTTGTTGTTGGTGTTTGTGTGAGTCACCTCGTCGCGAATTAGTGTCTGAAAGTATGACAGTTTTGGGAGGTGTTTATGTGAGTCACCTCGTCGCGAATTAGTGTCTGAAAGTATGACAGTTTCGGGAGGTGTTTATGTGAGTCACCTCGTCGCGAATTAGTGTCTGAAAGTATGACAGTTCGGGAGGTGTCTAGTTGAGTCGCCTCGTCGCGAATTAGTGTCTGAAAGTATGACAGTTCGGGAGGCGTCTGGTTGAATCACCTCGTCGCGAATTAGTGTCTGAACAGTATGACAGTTCGGGAGGTTCTACCAGTGAGTGATAATGAACGAGGTTCATTGATCGGTATGGCCGTGTTGTGAGTTGCATTGTTGTGTGGTGTGGCATTGTCTGGCATGGCAATGAGTGAGGCATTTCGGTGTGGTGAGGGCAACTAGTATTGTTTGGTCGTGTCGTCGTGTTGTGTTGAGACGGTTTGTTGAGTTTCCTTGGGGTGTTTGTGTTGTTGTGTTAGGGTTGTTGTGTGTGCATTGTACTTGTCTATAATTGTTATCCCCTACTTGCTAAGCGTAAGCTTACGTGTGTGTGTGTGTGTGTGTGTTCTGTGGTGTAGGTAACGATGCGGTTACAGGTGAGCTGAGCGAGTGAGCCATGACTTGGGAGCCGTCGGAGAAGTACGGGGCATGCCGGTGCAGGCAGTTGTCGGGGCGCCTCGACCATGGTCTTCGGAGAATGAGGGTTTTGTATGTTGATAGTATTGTAAATGTCTGTCTGTAGAATTGTTGTAAATGCGTAATGTTTTTGGTTGACAGTTATGGGGTTGCTGTGTGTATTAGTTGTATATAATCATAGTTAAGGGTGATGTGTCTCCCTGTACTGTGGACTTTCTTCATTTAGGACGTTAGCATTTTAGTTCCCTCTTTATTGTTATTTGGGGATTTCGTAGGTTGGTTAGATAGTGAGAATGTTCTGGTTTGTTTGGGATTGGTTTGCATGCAGGTATCTAGCATTTTGGAGGCGCCATTTTCAGGCGTTACTTTGCCGAAATTTTCGGGAAGGACGCCGTGGTGCTTAAAGGTTAGGATTAAAGGAGTCTAGGCAACTAGGTATGACCTAAAAGAGTTTTAGGAGATTTAGTTTAAATCCTGCGGTGTTAATTTTATTTTTTTATTTATGAGGTTTTAGCGTGGGATTAGTTAGCAAAGTAGTGCTCCGAGCCAGGGTGGGTTCGGGGGTGTTACAGTTAGAGCAATTTTGACAGGTGGGCGACTCTTTTAAGTAGTTTGTTACGAAAAATATATATAGAGTATGTAATAACATGTTAAAACAGACTTGATAGTTGAGAACTATGTTCTGTAAATATAAAATGGTCGAAGGTAACTTTGGTTGTTATATTTAAAAATAAATGAATAATAAGTTTGAAAATTTTGGGTCGTTACAATTATGGTTTCAGAGCAACTTGGTTAAAAACGTTTCTGTAGACTGCCTAACAATACAAGTCTCTACATGGAAATGTTTCATCAACTATAAGTATACTTATGTGAAATTATGTTATCATGTATATTACTTGTGTTTATAATTCATTTTAGATTAGCACACTATGGTGAGGGGACGAAGAAGAGGGTTGGATGACAGGAATGATGCTATTAAGCGATTGTCAGATATTGTAGATCGTCAGTTTCAACAACTCGAAAGAAATATGGTTATAGAGGAACAAGGAAATTCTCACTCAAATGCTCCTGATGACCCAAGTTGCGAAAGATTTCGTTGACTTCAACTACCCAATTTTGATGGACAAGCTATAGATCCAACTCATGTTGAAGAGTGGATCCGAACCTTGGAGGACATGTTTGAATATGCTAAGATTGAAGAAGGAGAAAAGATCTCTTGTGTTGTGTTTATGTTAGCAAGGGATACGAGATATTGGTTGCATACTGTAAAGACCACGAACAATGTGAAGTAAATGTCTTGGGAGAAATTCAAAGAAGTGTTCAATGAAAAATATTTCAACCACACCATCTCGAAAAATAAGCTGGTGGAATTTGTTCAACTGCATCAAGTAGGATCGGTATCAAAATATGTTCGTAAGTTTGAATCATTGTCTCGTTTTGCTATATACTTTGTGAGTAGCAATGAACACAAAGTACATTAGTTTGTGCAAGGCTTAAAGGTTGAAATCTATAGAGGAGTAAAGATAGAGGAGTAAAGATATCGGGAACTCAAGACGTAGCTAAGTGGAGGAAGCAGAGCTTAAATTACAAAAAACAAAGAGAGTCTGCAAGAAGGTTCTTCAAATAATTTCAACCACAACAAAATAAAGGATGCCAACAGCAATCATAGGGTGTAAAAAGGCCTAGTGATGAAAAATTTGATCAAGGAAGAGAGAAGCGCATGCAAGGGCCTTCACAGATTAATCAGTGCCCAAAGTGTAAGAAGAATCATTTTGGTGAATGTAGAGCTGGTACGGGCGAATGCTTCAAATGTAAGGAAACTGGTCATATCGCCAAGAACTGCTCAATGTTGAATAAAGACCATATGAAAATTGCATCGACAGTTTTTGCTCTCATAGAACCTGATAGTGCTAAACAACTTGCTGTGATATCAGATACAATTTTGATTGGTGATGTAGTTGCATATACACTGATAGATTCTAGTGCTACACATTCATTTATATCGTTTGCATTTGTAGTTAAAATAAATTTTTTGCCAAGGTAGCTGAGCATTTTTATGATGTAATGTTATCGTCTGGGGAATGTTTGCACTTGAACCATGTTGTGCAAGATTGTATCGTTTCCATAGGTGATAATAAATTATATGTTGATTTCATAGTAAGGAATATGAAGGGTTATAATGTTATTTTTGAAATGGATTGGTTATTTCGACATTTCGCTACTATCGACTGTAGATATGGGATAGTTTTTTTTCAACCCCCAAATAGAGGAAAATATTTTTGTCAAGAAATATAGAATATAAGTAAAATACCCATTGTGTCATTCCTTAAAGCCCAGCGATTATTGAGAAGTGGATGTATGAGGATTTTAGCTAGTGTGGTTGATACACAAAGTTAATGTGATATGAAACTTCATGATATTCCGATTGTTCAAAACTTCCCATAAGCTTTTTTAGATGATTTTCTGGGATTACCCCCGATAGAGAAATTGAATTTGTTATTGATGTATACCCGGGGGCAGCCCCTGTATCTAAGAATCCTTATCAAATGGCGCCGATAGTATTGAAAGAGTTAAAAGCACAATTGAAGGAATTAGTAAAGAATGATTTTATACGCCCTAGTTTTTCACCTTGGGGAGTGCCTGTTCTAATTGTTACAAAGAATGATGGATCTATGAGAATGTGAATTGATTATAGGGAGTTGAATAAAATGACAATAAAAAACAAGTATCCTCTGCCATGAATTGACGACTTGTTTGATCAACTTCAAGGTGCACAGGTGTTTTCTAAAATTGATCTATGTTCGGGGTATTATCAATTAAAGATTAAAACGGAGGACATTCCTAAGACTGCATTTCGAATCAGATACGGACATTATGAATTATTACTAATGTCTTTTGAGTTAACAAATACTTCTGCAGCTTTTATGGACTTGATGAATCGTGTATTCTGGGAATATCTATATAAGTTTGTAATTGTCTTTATTGATGACATTTTGTTTTACACTCGGACTAAAGAAGAACATGCGGAACACTTAAAGACTATTTTGTTAACTCTAAAGCTACATCAATTGTATGCAAAGTTTTCAAAATGTGAGTTTTGACTTGACAAAATTAATTTTCTAGCACATATTATCTCTAAGGAGGGTATTTTGGTTGATCCAACCAAGATACAAGTTGTTATTGATTGGCCACAACCAAGAAGTGTTGGCGAAATATGTAGTTTTCTTAGGTTAGCGAGATATTATATAAGATATATAGAAGGATTTTTGAAAGTAGCAATGCCTCTAACTCGTTTAACAAGAAATAATATGAAGTTTTTGTGATCAAAAGAATGTGAAGAAAGTTTTCAAAAGTTTAAACAGAAATTGACAACAGCTCTTATTTTGACACTTCCAGTAAAAGACGACAAATTTAGTATCTATTATGATGCCTCTAAGATAGGATTAGGTTGTGTTAATGCAAGAAGGAAGAGTAGTTGCTTACCCTTCAAGGCAATTGAAGAATTATGAGCAGAACTACCCTACTCATGACCTTAAATTTTCTGCGGTCGTTTTCGCACTGAAAATATGGAGACATTATTTGTATGGCCAACAATGTGAAATATTTTTGGATCACAAGAGTTTAAAGTATATATTTATGCAGAAAGAATTAAATATGAGGCAAAGGCGGTGGTTGGAATTCGTTAAAGATTACAATTTTGAAATTAAATACCACCTAAGAAAAACAAATGTTGTAGTTGATGCCTTGAGCATGATGACAACGCCGATGCAATCTGTGGTTTCAGCAATATCACTAACACTTAAATCAGAGATTCAAAAATTCAAAGTGGAGATAGTTTCGGGGCTGACAACTATGCTTTATGCGTTATCACTAAAGCCAACTATCTTAGACAAAATTAAATAAGCACAACAAGAGGATCCAAAGTGCAGAAGCTACAAATTGTGGTGTATTCAAATTTAGAAACATATGGTATGTTCCAAGGGATAAGAAATTACAAAAGGAGATATTATCAGAAGCGTATTCTTCTACTTTCTCAGTGCACCCCGGAAGTACCAAAATGTAAAGTGATTTGAAATAACATTTTTTGTGGCCTAACATGAATGAAGATGCAGCAAAGCATGCCAAATTATCTCTTGTATGCCAACAGGTTAAAGAGGAGCATAAAAGGCCAGTAGGAACTCTTCAATTCCTACAAATCCTAGAATAGAAGTGGGAGCATATAACAATGTTTTCATTGTGGGATTACCAATAACAACGAAAGGGCATGATGATATTTGGGTTATTGTAGATAGGTTAATGAAGTCAGCCCACTTTTTACCAGTAAAGATGACATTCTCCATGAACCAGTATGAAGAGCTTTATATTTGAGAAATTGTCAAATTGCACTGGATCCCAACGTCTATTGTGTCAGATCGGGATTCCAGATTTACTTCAAAGTTTTGGAAAAGTCTACACAAAGCAATGGGTACTCAATTGAATTTCAGCACAGCATTTCATCCACAAATCGATGGGCAGACTGAAAGAACAATCCAGATATTGGAAGATATGTTAAGAGCTTGTGTGTTAGTATTCCAAGCTTCATGGAGTAAATATTTACCATTGATGGAATTTTCTTATAATAATAGCTATCAGTCTTTGATTGATATGACTTCATATGAAGCATTATAGGATAGAAAATGTAGATTTCCTTTATATTGGGATGAAGTTGGCGAAGCAAAGCTAATTGATTTCAAAAGTTTGCAACAAACTGCAGAAAAAGTCGCAATTATTAGACAAAGGATAGAAGCAGCTCAAAGTCGACAGAAAAGCTATATAGACCAAAGACGAAGAGAGTTGGAGTTTGATGAGGGTGATGAAGTATTTCTGAAGATTTTGCCATTTAAAGGAATTATGAGATTTGGGAAGAAATGACAGCTTAGCCCGCGATTTTTTGGACCTTTTCCTATTATGAAGAACATAGGAAAAACGGCCTACATGTTACAATTGTCGTCATCAATGGATGAGATTCACAATGTCTTTCATGTGTCAATGCTAAGAAAATGTGTATGTGTTCCATCTCAAGTAGAAGAAGAGAAGAGTAACCTACGAAGAAAAACTGGTGTAAATTCTCGAATCAAAAGTGAAAGAGCTACGCAACAAGAAAATCTTGTTAGTTAAGGTGTTATGGTGCAACCACACCGTATAGAAAATAACATGGGAGAGGCAACATGATTTGATGAGTCAATATCCAGAATTATTTGGTAAATAAATTTTGAGAACAAAATTTAATAAATGGGGGAGGAAAGTAACACCCAAAAATCTCATTACATAATTTATTAGATGTATGTACTTATTTGCATTTAAGTTACTAACGATAAAAAATAGTAAATGTTATTAAATTATATTAAAGATAGTTTGGTAAGTTAAAAGTAGGGAGTTGGTAAATTGCTAAGGGTTAAGCAAGACTAGTAAAAGAAGAAAATTTTGTTTAGGAGTGGACTCTTAGAAGATAATTTGGGCCAAAACTTGTGGGCTAAATGTGAAAGCCCAAATGAGAGTCATAAATTCTTAGGACTTAAAGAAGCAAGATGAAATATGTCCACTAATGATTGGGAAGAAAGAAAAGATTATGGAGGTAGACAACAAAACATGTAACGCCCGAGAAATTCGTTTTAGGGATTTCGAGCTATAAGTTTCTAATTTTAATATTTTAATCAATTATAAAGTTATAATTCGTAGAAATAATAAATTAAGTCCAAACGGCGAACGGAAAGTTTCGTTGAGACCCTAAGAATAAATAGAAATATTTAGAGGAATAACGGAATTTTGGAGAAGTTAAACCGATAGACGAAATAATGATTTAAGTTAAGAAATTAACTAAGGGCAATTAGGTAATTAAGAAAGTCAAATTCTTTAATTAAAAAGGGTTTTCTGTCTCTTTTCTCCCTCACTTTTCCTCTCCTCCACGATTCTCCCTCTCCCTCGTGACATTTTCCTCTCCTCCATCGCCAAACCTCTCAACGGCGGCGATCCTCCTTTTTCCGGCGATTTTCCCTTCCACTTTCTTCAACAAATCAATCTTTTAGGTAAGCTCTACACTCTAGACAAGTTTATTGATGGTTTTAGGGTTTATTTTGATTTAGGGTTGTGAAGAAATTTAGGGATTTTGTTAGAAATCGATAGGGTTGTTTATTTATTCTCTTTGATGATGTATTAGTGATTATGGAGGTTGTTGGAGTAGATTAATGGTGTTGGTTGATATTTAGTGTTAAGTTAGGTTGATGGAAATGTAGTTGAGCACCATTAATGGAGTTTTGAAGTTAGTGAGCACCAAGTGCTCGATGAAATGCTCGAATGAAATGAATTAAAGTTTTAGAAGAATTTGTCCTAGCTCGAGACGTCGATTTGTTTAGATTTGATGTTTGAGAGTCGATATTAATGATCTGTTGTTAAATGCCCTAGGTAACCCAAGCTCAAAGGACGGTGCTCGGCATATCTAGGACGCCAGGTAAGTGAGTGTTAGGTTTCCGGCCACTAAGGCCCTACGTCGTAACGATGTTGATAATGATGGTTGTGATGAAATTAGGTAGTTATAGGGGTTGCTGGTAAGACGGGTAGCTTAAGTAGTGCCTTAGTGATTAGTTAGTGGTCGTTCGATAGGTACTTATACGTATGTCTCTCTTCATGTATCATGTTTTATTAAAGTGCATACGAACTATTTATAAGCATGTTTTATGTAATATCAAATTAAAGAACGATCATGAATTCCGAACGATGTATGTTTCTCACGGGATAAGATGTATGATTTCTCACGGGGCAAGTCATGTGTTTCTCACGGGACAAGTCATGTGTTTCTCACGGGGCAATTCATGTGTTTCTCACGGGGCAAGTCATGAGTTTCTCACGGGGCAAGTTATGATTCTCACGGGGCAAGAAAATGGTTTAACGAAAAGAAAACGAAACGAAACTGTTTTACAAATGTCATGCATATATGTAATGTTATGTTTAGCACGCTCCTTACTAAGCATTAGGCTTAATGTATTTATCGTATGATGTAGGTGACGAGAACGAAGGTGAGGAACCTCCCTACGATGATCAAGTGTAGTCGGTCGGTGGACGGAGCTCGTGGCGGCAGAGTGTGTTTTGGCAGGGCTGGTTAACTCATGGTTAGACGACTTTTGAGAGTTTTGGTAATGTTTGGGATAATTATGGATTAGATAGATTTATCGTAGATGTTGATACGTTTTAGGATGTTTGATGACTGAACAGATAATATGTTGTATTTTGTAGTGTTTTGATGTTTTTCTAACAGGAAGGAAAATGTTACACTTTTAAACGGAACCACGCGGTTCGTTTTTATAAAATTTGATTGTGTTTAACGTGAATTGTGGGTTTTGAGTATTCGAGTAAAATGTTATGTTTGGAGGATATTTTATGGAGGTATGTAAAGATTTGGGTGAAGAAGTAGTGGGAAAGGAGAAGAGGTTGATGAGTGTTATGTTTTGTTGTTGAGTGTTTTGTGTTAGAATGGGGAGTGTAGGGCGTAGGAGGAAGAAAGGAGAAAAGAAGAAAGAAGAAGGAATAAGGGAGCTGTGCTCTCTGGAGGAATTCCAGAGAGCATGCCGATTGCTCGCTCCTTGGTGGCGAGCAGTCGCCACTTGGGCGATTTAAAGGCGACGCTCTCTGGAGAAATCCAGAGAGCGTGGCGACTTGCAACAGGCGACTAGTCGCCTGTTGCAATCGCCTATGGGGCGATCAGTCGCCCCTTATTTTGGGCGACTGATCGCTATGTTGTTTTATAAAAAAAAAAAGGATTTTATTTATTTAATTAATTTAATTGTTTTTAAGTTTAAGTTTATTTGTTTTAGTAATTGTTTTAAATGATTTACCAAACGATCTTCGATTTCAATTCCGATTTCGACTTCGATTTAGATTTCACCCTATGTACAGTTAAAGTAAAGGTGTATAAAAAAAAAAAAAAAAAAAAAAAAAAAAAAAAAAAAAAAAAAAAAAAAAAAAAAAAAAAAAAAAAATACACTAGCATACAGAAAAGGGTCGTGACAAAACATGGTTGATGACTCATCATGCTTATGACTTTATACCTTAACCTTTCATCTCTCACTTAGTCACCTCAACCTTTCATCTCTCACTTAGCCAAAAAATAGCCAAGGATGATTCTCATTGGGAAGGAAGAGCCACAAAATTTCTCTCTTTTCTTTATATTGTAAGAAGCTAAAGTGGAGCTACCTTTTGGAAATTAACGAATTTAATAATTTAAGTGCATATAAGAGGTTGTTTGGTGCACTTTGTGTTATGTTAAATAAGAAGATGTGGAAACCTACAAAGTTAAGATCTTCTAGCTGAGTTTTCTTATTAAAAAGGTACATATTTATGTTTTAAGATCATAGTTGGGGTTCTAGAGGAATTAAATGTTAAATTATGCATGTTTAGTGCACTTAATACTAAGTTGTTCAAAACTATGAAATTCTGGACAATTTTGGATTTTTTATTATTCACCTATTTTAACGGCATCTAATTGCAACAAAATCTTTTACCATATAAAAGTAGACATCTTAAGAAAACTATGGGCTTTGGAATCAAAGGAATTAGATATGTATACCATGAGATATGAGGTTTTGAAGTTGATACAAAACAGTGAGTTATATTCCGAAATTCTGATTCATTAAGGGTTAATTGCTACATTATGTTCAAAGCAAATGTGATGCATCATGATGCTAATGGTGAAGCAGATATTTTATAGGTTTATCAAGCCCCAAAAGATTGAACAAGTTACTGTAATGGTGTTAGGCTTAAGGTAACTAGCGTTATATGTGTTTGGCAACTTGGCCTACATTACAAAGTGTTGATTATTGTTATTAATTGTTCAAATTGAAGATGGAGATGTATTTTATGGATGTGCTATATTATAGATTTAAGTATTTATCATTGTTATGTTATAATGTTGAATGATAATCCTTTAGTAGTAACATAGATAAATTGAAATGACTTGACATTGAGGATATGAAATGCATAGATTTTTATGTTCATATGTATTCTGCATGTATCATGCATCATGTTTTACAAAAGTATTGAAAATGATTTATGCATATGTTTGTTTTGTAAGAAAGATTGAACGATATGAATGTACGGAAATAGTTATTGTGGGGCAAGGCTTGAGTTTTGTTGTCTCGCATTAGGTGGACCAAACGATGCCTACTCTCTCCCTTAGACTAAGTCACCTCCAATGACTAGACTGTAAAGTGAAAGAAAACTGAAACTACATTGTTTTACAAATTGCATAATCATGGTAGTTTATTTAAATTATTCGTTACATATTACTTGTTGAGTATTATGCTCATTAGATGAACTTTATAACATAGGTGATGAAATTGCCAGTGAGAATTATAAGCACTAACTAGATTGGATGAGACAAATGACAAAGTATGTCCATGGCGAGCACTTATGGTTGTTATAGCGATTTTGTCCAGTGAGCAACTCTTTTAAGTATTTTGGTAGGAAAAAAAATATATATATATATATATAGAGTATGTAATAACATGTTAAAATAGACTTGATAGTTGAGAACTATGTTTTGTAAATAGAAAATGGTCGAAGGTAACTTTGGTTGTTATATGTATAAAATAAATAAATATATAATAAGTTTGAAAATTTTGGGCTGCTATAGAAGAACAAGCCACAATCGTCCCCAACTATAGAGTCTAAACTTGACTATAAGTCTGAAAACACCAACCGTGATTCGCAAGGTAAACCCAAAGCTTCTACTACTAAGAATCGTGACATTAAGTGTTTTAAATGTGAAGGCAAGGGTCACATAAGGAGTCAATGTCCCAACAAGCGAGTTATAGTTATGCAAGACAATGCTGAAATTATAACCGATGACGAAGATTATGACACCAAAGAAATGCTGCAATTGGAGGATGTTTTTTAGGAAAAATTGGTTGTACATGGTGATTTGTTTGTGGGAAGAAGGGCTTTGAGTGTGCTAGCCAAAGAGGTGGTGATATGCCCACGATCCCGATCCGTCGAGTACAAATCAAGGTATGTATTTATTTTATCTATTTAATGGACCTGTAGAATGTTGTAGGTAAATTGTCTCTCAAGGCTTGGACTAAAACAAAGAAGAAGAATTCAAATTAGGGTAAAAAAGGGTGATGAAGAGAAAACTACCTTTAAGACAAAGCAAGGATTGTATGAGTGGTTAGTAATGTCTTTTGGCTTAACTATGCTCTAAGTTGTTTTATGAGATTGATGAATCATGTTTTGCATGCATACATAGGAAGATTTGTTGTTGTTTACTTTGGTGATCTTCTCATTTATAGCAAAAACTTTGATGATCATGTCGTGCTTTTGAAATCAGTTTTAGATTTTCTTAGAAAAGAAAAATTATTTGCTAACTTTAAAAAATGCACTTTTTTCACCGATGGCATAGTGTTTCTTGGTTTTGTTGTTAGTGCACAAGGAATACAGGTTGATGATGAAAAGGTACGTGCAACTCGAGATTGGTCGAGTCCTACAAGCATAGCTGAGGTACGAAGCTTTCATGGACTTGCTAGTTTCTACCGGTGATTTTTGAAAGACTTTAGCACTGTGGTCACACCACTCACTGAAGTAATCAAGAAAAGCATTGGATTCAAGTGGGGTGAAGAGCAAGAAGATGCATTTTAACTAATAAAAAAAATTTACAAACGCTCCTTTATTACCTTTACCTAACTTTGATAAAATGTCAGAGGTTGATTGTGATGCTTTCGGTGTAGGTATTGGCGCTATACTTATGCAAGATGGACGACCAATTGCGTATTTTAGTGAAAAGCTAAGTGAGGCAGCTCTAAACTACCCAACTTATGGCAAGGAATTGTACGCATTGATTTGGGTCTTGAAAACATGGAAACACTACCTTTGGCCTAAGGAGTTCAGGATTCACACTGACCATGAGTCGCTAAAGCACTTGAAGGGGCAACACAAGTTGAACAAAAGGCATGCCCATTGGATGGAGTTCATCGAGACATTTCCATACGTCTCAACCCTTGATGCAAAATTACTTGGTTTTGAACACATTAAAGAATGGACCAAGATTTTTGTGAGGAGTTTCAGGCTTATGATAAAAATGTAGTCGGTAAGTTTTATAGGTATGAAGGATTCTTGTTCCGAGAAAATAAGTTAAGTGTGCTGAATTATTCTTTGCGTGATTTACTAGTTAAGGAGTCTCATATCAGAGGATTAATGGGGCATTTTTGTATTCCTAAGACCTTAGCTATTTTGCAGGAACACTTCTTTTGGTCTCACATGAAAAGGGATGTTGAGAGAATTTGTGGTAGGTGTATTACGTGTAAGCAAGCGAAATCTCGAGTGCAGCCCCATGGTTTGTATACACCCCTACCTATCCCTAGCAAACCTTGGATTGATATTTCAATGAATTTTGTGTTAGGTTTACCTATGACTAGGCGTGGAAAGGATTCAATTTTTTGTGGTAGTGGATAGGTTTTCCAAAATGACACATTTTATCCCCTGTCATAAAGCAGACGATACTTCACTTATTGCTGATTTGTTCTTTAGAGAGATTGTTCGATTACATGGTATGCCTAGAATAATTGTTTCGAATAGAGATGCGAAGTTCTTAAACTATTTTTGGAAGACTCTGTTGAGTAAGTTAGGTACCATGCTTTTGTTTTCTACCACTTGTCACCCACAAAGTAATGGTCAAACTGAAGTAGTAAATAGAACTTTGTCAACTTTGTTGAGGGCTATCATTAGTAAGAACATTAAGACCTGGGAGGATTGTTTATCACATGTTGAATTTTCTAACAACCGAACTATTCATTCTGCTACTAAATCTTCACCTTTCGAAATTGTGTATAGTTTTAATTCGTTAACCCCATTGGATTTATCTCTTTTACCAATGTCTGAACGGGTTAACTTAGATGGCAACAAAAAGCTGAGTTTGTAAGGCAGATTCATAAAAAAGCAAGACTCAACATTGAGCAAAAAATGGAGTAATATGTAAAGCAAGCTAACAAGGAGCGATCTAGGGTGGTCTTTGAACAGGGAATTGGGTTTGGTTACATATGAGGAAAGAGAGATTTTTGGTGCAAAGACGTTCTAAATTACTTCCAAGAAGAGATGGCCAACTCCAAGTCCTAGATTGTATCAATGATAATGCATACAAGCTAGACTTACCAGGTGAGTATAATGTTAGTGTCACTTTCAATGTTACTGATTTGAGTCCTTTCGATGCAGGAGACGATTTGAGAACAAATTCTTTTCAAGAGGAGGGGAATGTTTCAAATCAAGAAGTATATCCAAAGGATCCGATTCAAGTGCCCATTGGACCAGTTACAAGAGTTTGAGCTAGGAAATTTAAGGAGACACTTAATGGGCTGATCAAGAATTATGGACTCAAGGAGATTCATGGAAGCCCATTGACGAAAGCCCATGTTTACTACCTAAGTGCGTCAATCTGATCCAAGCTTTAGAAGATTCTGAACCTCAACCTATTTAAAGGCTTGTTTCAATGATTTAGGGCAGACATAAAAATTATCATATTTCTGAGAAAGAATTTCTTTTCGGTTCTTGAACTATCTTTAGAACTCATCGGATTTCATCTGTGATGTTCTCCCTAACTTATTAATCAATCATTCCATAGTTGATTGTGGCGTCTCCATCATACCAAGATTCTTATCTCCATATAGGTAACGAGTCGCAGTCTCCATCCGAACTTGTCTAAGAACGGTCTTGATTTCCTTGTCTTGTTTACGGGTTTTGTCATCGATTGGCGTGGTTCGCATCACCTTCCTTTGGGCTGATTAACACTAGTATAACTACATGTAAAATCTTAACAAGCTACAACAAGTTAATCTACAAAATAAGGGCTAATTTTACAAGCATATTGCTTCAATCAATTTATTTTGCAATGTAAGACATCAAAATAAAATAGTTGTCGTAAAAGAGTCGTTAAAAATTCATTTTCGAACTAGGTGAAGGCCAAACTTTAAGCAATAGCAATGTGGCGCAATGCCAAAGCTATAGCACTAACAAGAAATGCTTGGAAAAATTAATTGAGCACTATAGTGCATGGTGTTAGTGCTAAAACACCCATAACAAGCGCTCGAGCACTCCCTTGTTCATATTAGCACACGCTATAGTGTCTAAGATACCATTGTAGTGACCAAACTTAATTACTTTTAGCAAAAGCCATTGTTGTAGTGCCCATATCCAACGCTATAGTGCTCATACCAAATAACTTCACGTAGATCCAACATTGTAGCATCAAATATAGAGCACTATAATTCTCATATAAAATTTCTTTATAGAGTCTCGCAATTGAATTTGAACACTATTGCACTAATATTATAGAGTGTGCTTGTTGGTGCTGTAGCACTCACACTCAGATGTGCTTGTTAGCACAGTAGCGCTCACCCAAAATAGTGCAAGTAAGAGACTCTTCATTGTAGCTCCCAAACCCGCACTACAATGCTCCACCAAATAGTCACCAATCAAAATATCTTGACCTTTCACGATCATTGGCAAATCCATATGACTCTTTAGATGCCTTCTCCTCTGCACAATATTTACAGTCAAGAACTTGCTCCAACAAATTGAATTGTGGTCGTTCTTGATTGTAAATCTTGATCTGAACAAAAAAATCCTCAACATGGAACATCAAAATTCTGTATTCTACCCTACGATTTATGCATAAGTTTGAAAATTCCCATTCATAATCAATAATGTGATGTTCAACGATGGAAAGTTTGAAATTTGTAAAAAAAATTATAAAACAGCTTCAATCTAGTAAATAACAGAATTTACACAACCAAACAAACTAATAGTGAAATATGAAGATGCTCTAGTACCACTTGTCATAACATAAATTGCCTAATTTATATAACAAAACCAAATTATGTAATTTCTCAACACCATTCCATTCCATTTCAAAATTATCAAGAGGAAAGATCAACATACCCAAATCCATTAATGCAATTTGTACAGAGGCAGGTAGGGTACGAAGGTATTCTATTTTGATAAGATGATGCGATTCCCAAAAGTCAAAAACATAAACTCAATACGGCTCGGTAGAAATGGAAAACTTGGCCACACTAGGGTAATCTTTGAACAAAAATAACTTAGGCTGTGGAGCGAGTTAAGGACTGAAATTTGGACAGCCTCACCCTAGATGAGTGAGGAGAGGTTCCTCTAAAAAACTTAAAAAGAAAAGAAACGAAACGAAAATGGTGGTGGTAACAATAGATACTGCTCGGATGAAAGGAAACAACTCCTCGGATTATCTTCTCTTCCAACAATGGATGAAGACCTCTAAGGATGAGGATATGAGATTTGGCTAATATCTTGATATGAGACTCCACATCTAAAGGAGTGGAGAAAGATTGTAGAATGATAATAACCACCTTGGCTCTCACAAGATGAAAACACAAGGCGCGCACACACCCTTCTCGCGGATATGACTCACCAAGGAAGAAATGAGTTTCTTGAGAGTTAACACCAAGTTTCAAATGAGCTGCTGCAATTCACATTCAATGCCCCGAAAGATGACTTAAGGATGATTTAAATACCATGTCCTTTTACAAAATTAGGATTCCAACCATCAGCCAAGAGACTAGCAAAAAAGGGGAGGTACTCAGTTAAGTGCAAGAGCCGAATACAAGGATGTTTTGCCAATTTTGGCAAAACCCTCCCTCTCTCCATGGGTCACTATCAAGTGGTCCATTCTTCCACAAAATGCAATCACAAAATGGTCCTCAACTACACATGTTCGGCCATCACAAGACATACACAAAATAAAACTACTAAAATAACTAATGAAAATAAACTAAGCTTATGGTTATATTAATTTGTTCTAAGGAAAACATTGATTCCTCCTTCAAGCTTAGTTTGGCCAAGAAGTTGTTCCCATGTCAACAAGTAAAATGGTTCCTCAATGTATTGTGCAATAGGTTTTGACTCCAATTGATCATAAAATGTATTACCTCCAAAATGAACACACAAGTTAGTTAAAGTCTTAGCTCGTAACCTAGTGATTCCTCCTCTTGGCGCATCATAAGAACTTCACGTAAATCTTTCTCTCTCAATTTGATGAAATCTCAGGGCGAATGTGAATGATTACTAACGAATTGACCATAACCTTTTAATTAAACTTTAATATGAAATTATCATTTTGCACATCACAAAAAAATAATGTGGCCCTTTTATCTACATATTTACTGGCCCATTGAGCTTACCTGCATTATCCTGTATGCTCAAAAATCCATTTTCATTAAAAATTATTAAAATCACATTTAAAGTATCTTATATAAGATGATAACTATGATGTATTAGTTAACAAGTTATTGTTGAAAATAAATTTAGTTATATAATTGTGTCTTTTAATGAAGTTAATATATTTTTTAAGAGTCGTTTAAAAAGTTATATTCACATATGTGTAGGTATATTAGTACATATACTTGGTAGATTCAGTATAGATTAGTACATGTATGTGATTTATTAGGTGGTTCATGTATGATTTTAGACATGTACCTAGGAACCTATAAATTATATATGTCTTGGTTTAGGAAAATTGTCTCATGTTGGGGTTCTTCCCCAAAGATGTGCAAAAACATCAAAAGATAAGATTTAAGTTAATTGATTTTTGTGGTCTCCCTCCTCATTATTTATTCTTTTTCAAAATTCATCTTCCTCATTGCAACAAATTGGTATCATAGTTGTTGAAAAACCGAACTGAAAATTGAAAAAAAAAAACTAGAAAATAGTGGACACCAAGATTTACGTGGAAACACTAGAAGGAAAAAAACCACGGGAAGAGGAGAAATCACTATGTAAAATCGAGGTACAATGGGTTTTGCCACACAATCATATATTTATATAGAAACATAAAACCCTAGTCATATTGAGATTCACAACGTGGGCCGTACCGGCATGGCCCATTTAGAAATCAGGTTACACCGAAACTAACAATCTCCCCTTTGACACGAATTCTACTAGATAAAATATACTCCAAAACTCCAGCGAAGCTCCTCCACCATAAAAGCCCCTCAAGGCGAAATCAGCAGCTAATACCAACCAAGCTCAAACAAAGTTTGAACTTAGATGTGGGCAAAATCTTGGTCATCATATCAACAGGGTTATCATGAGTACTAATTTTACTCACTGTGAAATCACCACCAACAATCACATCGCGAACAAAATGATAACTAATATCAATGTGCTTCGTCTTCTCATGAAACATCTGATCTTTGGTGAGAAAAATAGCACTCTGACTGTCATAAAATACTACGAAAATCTGTAATTCTTTATTAAGCTCACTGAACAAACTTTTCAACCATATGGATTCCTTGCATACTTCTGTAATAGCTATATATTCTGCCTCTGTAGTAGACAATACGACGGTATCTTGTAAAGTAGCTCTCCACCTGATGGCACAACCTCCAACTGTAAAAACATATCCTGTGAGAGATTTCCTCTTATCAAGATCTCCTGCATAGTCAGAATCAACGTATCCAATTACCGGATCTTTATTTCTTCCAAATTGAAGACATGCATCACTATTCCCCCGCATATACCTAAGAATCCACTGAACAGCTTTCCAGTGTTCCTTTCCTGGATTAGCCATGTATCTACTTACTGCACTGACTGCATAAGATAAATCTGGACGCGTGCAAACCATAGCATACGTAAGCGATCCCAATGCACTAGAATATGGAACTCGTGACATATAATTAACTTTTTCATTTGACTGAGGATATAAAGTAGATGAAAGTTTGAAATAGGCTGCTAATGAGATACTAACAGGCTTAGAATTATTCATATTAAACCTGCAGAGAACCTTCTGAATATACCCCTTTTGACTTAAGTATAATTTACCAGCTGTCCTATCTCTCTGTATTTCCATACCAAGAATTCTTTTGGCGGCTCCCAAATCTTTCATCTCAAATTCATTACTCAATTGTTCTTTAACCCTTTTGATATCTTTTATATCTTTAGCTACTATCAACATATTATCTACATATAAGGGTAAATAAATCACTGACTCATTCTTGCTATTCTTCATGTAAACACAATTGTCGTAATTGCTTCTTCTAAAACCTTGATCAGACATAAATGAATAAAATCTCTGATACCACTGTCTTGGCGATTGCTTTAGACCATAGAGAGACTTTTTCAGCGAACAAACATAAGTCTCCTTTCCAGGAACATTGAAGCCTTCAGGTTGCTGCATATAGATGTCCTCCTCAAGTTCTCCATGTAAAAATGTAATTTTCACATCCAACTGCTCAAACTCAAGGTCGTGCATAGCTACAACGCCTAACAAAGCTCGAATCGAGCTATGATTAACAACTGGAGAAAACACATTAGTGAAGTCTACACCTGGGATCTGACTGTAACCCTTAGCAACCAGACGTGATTTGTACCTGTCTTTATCAACACTCGGTGTACCTTCCTTTCTCTTGAACATCCATTCGCAATTAACAGATTTCTTGTTCTTAGGCATCTCGACTAAGTTCCATGTGCCATTCTTCTGAAGAGAGTCCATCTCCTCCTGCATAGCAATCATCTATTTTTCATAATCCTTTGAACTTATTGCCTCTGAATAGGTAGATGGTTCATCACGTGCGTCAATGCTTTCGGCTACACTTACAGTATAAGCAACTAAATCTACTTCCCCATATTTCTGTGGAGGTCTAATCTCCCTCCTCGGTCTATTTTTGGCAATGCAATATTGTGGGGAAGCCAATACTGGTGACTGTAGAGAAACAACGTCATCATGTGTTTTTGAACTGTCTTGAACTGAAGATTCTGATGTCGACCTTGATCCAAGTTCAACTTCAAAATTTCCACTAGATATCTTATTAGTCTTTTTTGGCAAGACCTTTGGAGATGGTTTATTCAACATAGCAGTCTTGTCAAATACCACATCTCTATTGTATCTGACTTTATTATATCCTGAGCACCATAATTTGTATCCTTTTACCCCAGACTTGTATCCAAGGAATACACACTTTAGTGATCTTGATTCTAACTTACCCTGATCAACATGAGCATATGCAGGAAAACTGAACACTCTCAAAACTAAATAATCGGTTGGAGTACCAGACCAAACTTCTTCAACAGTTTTCTTATTAAGAGCAGTGCCTGGGGAATGATTCACGATGTAACAAGCAGTTTCTGCAGCTTCAGCCAAAAATGACTTAGGTAAACCTAAACTTGAGAGCATACACCGAACTTTCTCCATCAAAGTTCTATTCATTCTCTATGCTACACCATTATGGTGTGGAGTCTTCGGGATTGTCAGATGCCTCAAAACTCCTTCTGTTTTGCAAAAAGAATTGAACTCCTCTGAACAAAACTCCAACCCATTATCGGTGTGAAGATGTTTTACCTGCCTCTCTGTCTGCTTTTCAACCATCGTTTTCCACTCCTTGAAAGTAGAAAATACATCACTCTTTTTCTTCAAGAAGAATACTCATACTTTTCTAGAGAAATCATCTATGAATGTTAATATATAATGTGCCCGTCCCTTGGAAGGCACCTGTGCTGGTCCCCATAGATTTGAGTAAATAAAATCTAGAATCTCCTTTTGAACTGTGAGTGCCCATAGCAAATTTGACTCTTTTTTGTTTCCCAACTAGACAATGCTTGCAAAACTGTAATTTATTGGTGCTCTGACCTTTCAAAAGTCCCATTTTACTTAGTTCAGTCAAACCATTCTCACTCATGTGTCCCAGATGCATATGCCATAAACTGGTGAGATCTTCATGTGACAATGAAGTACTAACAGCCTCATCCCCAACAACTGTAGAGCCCTACAAAACATATAGATTTCTAGACTTTCTCTGTCCTTTCATCATAAAAAGAGAACCCCGACTGATCTTCAAAACTCCACCTTCACCGGTATACTTGTACCCTTTAATATCCAGAGTACTCAACGAGATCAAATTCCTTTATAGTTCGGGAACATGTCGAACATCACCAAGTGTCCTGACTACTCCATCATACAATTTTGTTTCTCACTGTACCAATTCCTGCAATATTACATGATGCCTTATTTCTCATTAATACAGCTCCTTTTGTCACAGTTTCATAAGTTGAAAACCATTCTCGATTGAGACACATATGAAATGTGCAGGCCGAATCCAGAATCCAGAATACATTCCTCAGATGACCTTGAGTTTTCCTTTGACACTATCAATAGATTACCTTGATCACTTTCACTTTCATCTTTAGCAACAACTGCTTCACCAGAGTTCCCTAACTGTTTTCCATTTTGTTCACTTTGTTCTTTTATCATGTTTTGCAGCTGATAACACTCTGATTTTATATGCCCTTTTTTCTGACAGTAAAAACAAACATTGTTTCTATTCCTAGACTTTGATCTACCCCTTGAATTCTTTTTGCCATGGGTGTTTTTCTCTGACTTCTTTGTAGCTCTACCTCGAGTAACAAGTCCCTTGCCTTGAGTTCCAGATCCAACTACAAGGTGCTTCATTCTTTCCTTTGAATGTAAAGAATCACAGACTTCTTCCAAGGTTAGCGTGTCACGACTATATAACATCGTGTCCTGGAAAATATTGTACGAAACAAGCAATGAGCACAACAAAATCAAAGCTAAATCCTCATCATCATATTTGCACTCCAAAGTTTTCAAATCTGAAACTATCTCTTTGAATGCACACAAGTGTTCTTCGATAGAAGATCCTTCTCTCAAATGATGAAAATATAATTATTGCTTCAAATGCAGCTTACTTGTGAGAGTTTTATGTTGGCACAATTCTTCCAATTTTGACCATACTTTAGCAGCAAATTTTGCCTTCAACACATCCTCCAAAATTGAATTTGACAAGTGTAGACGAATTAGAGATAATGCTTTTCTGTCTCTTTTGAGTTTCTCTGCCTCTGACCAAGACTCAAGCATATTATCAAAATCAAGTAACGTGTCGTCTAATTCCATTTGAGCGAGTAGGTCTCGCATCTTTACCTGCCATATTAAAAAAATTTGTATTCCTATCCATGTAACACTCGAAAATTTTATATAACGTATGTAGCCCTAGTTTAGGATATATTATGTGAGTTTAACATTAACCTAGGTTGGAGTTAGGAAGTAAGAGATTGGAGAGATAATACTAGGTTTGAGAAGTTAGAGAGAAACTATAAAATGTATGATTTAGAGGTTGATATTTTTGTTGACTTTAAGGTAAATGAAATAAAGTGATATAGGAGGGTTTGTAAGGAAGGAAGCACGTTGGAATGGAGGGAGCAAAAAGGTGAGGCTACTTTACAAAAAGAGGAAGTTCTGTGGAAAAAATTTAAAAGTAGGAAAAGTTTGTTTTTATAAATGATGGAAATTAAAAGTTAAAAAAAAAACAATTTTCTTCTTCCCCCTTTCTCCCTCACGAGCCAGCCACCATTGTTGATTCTCTCTACCTTCTCTTCATCATTTTTGCATGGATTTAAGGTAAGTTTTTATGGGGTTTTGAGTTTAATGCTTTTAGGTGATAATTTTTAGTGTTTTTAAGGTGTTTTATGGAAGTTTGATTAGGGTTTGGAAAACCCTAAATGTGGATTTCGAAAATTTCATTTCCTTGGCTAGTTTTCTTCCTCTTTTGATGATTTAATCCTTAGATATATTAGTTTAGGTTGTTTGGGTAGTTAGATTATGGAATTAGTAAGTGTTGGTGAAAAATTGGGTTTGTTGATCTAAAGGGCCGTATCTGTTTTGGTGATTTCGAATTGGTTAAGTGATTTGGTTGTTGAATTTGAGTATTTCAATGGAAAGTAGACGTGTAGAAGTTTACGGAATGGGGTGGCACGTCAAAATTCGTTGAAAAATGAAGAAGTTATGGCCGATTAAAGTTTGGACACCAAAACTGGAGAAAAATCGGGTTTTGGGGAATTATGATTTAAGAATTGGTTAAGTTGTTAGTAAATTTAGTTTAAGCATTCCTTAGAATTCCTAGAATGTTATTAAACTATTTTCTCCTTAATTATTCTAGGTTAACAAGTTGAGCATTTGGTGTAACCAAAAAGGGAGTAAGTACGTGCGGGGAAACCAGGTAAGTAGTGGATGTGTGACTTTTGCCTTCGGGTCTACACCACAAAACGATAGGGATGTTTGGTTGTTTGTTTGTTTGTTGTGTTTTATTTTGTGTTGGGCATTGTGTGAAATGCATCATGATTTTGAATTACGAAAATACGAGTTTTAGCATGGTTTGAAATGTGAGTATAGAATGTAAATAGATAAGAAAATATGTAAGGTAATGGGTTCTTTTGTGGAGTTGTCTCGTCGTGAATTAGTGCATGAAAGATGGCAACAATTCAGGAGGTTTCCACAAAAGGTGTATGGTGGTCTTTTGCGGTGTAGCCTCGTTGCGAAATAGTGCCTGAAATATGGCAATTCGGGAGGTTACGACAAAAGATGCACGGTGGTATCTTGTAGAGTCACCTCGTCGCGAATTAGTGCCTGAAAGATTGCAATTCGGGAGGTGTCTAAAAGAGATGCTCGGGTGAAGATACGTAAGTTATCGTGATTATGAACGTGGTTCTATAAAGTTGTCGTGATTATGAACGTGGTTCTATGATCGACGTGGGAGAAGATTGTGTATGGCTGTCCCGTGTGTGAACACAATGTGTGCCTCTGATCTGGCTCTGCTGAGTCAACGCGTGACCATCTTGATGGGATAGGTATCCGCTTGATTCACTCGTGAAAGTGAAAGAATAACGAAACAAGAACGAGATGAACACAACCAAGAGTTAGAAACTGCATGTGTTAGGGTTGTGTGTGCATTGTGCATTGTTTTGACTCACATCGTTCCTTACTTACTAAGCATTAGGCTTACCTTTTGTGTTCTGTGGTGTAGGTGGTGACGTCATTACAGGTGAGAGCTATGAGAAAAGCTAGGATTGAGAATCAATCGGTGATGTACGCAGTATGCCGGTGCGGGCAGTTGTCGGGCGTCTCGACCATGGTCTCAGGGATGTATGTGGTTTGGTATTTTGGGATTGTATATGGTTCTGGATTTTGGTCGTTTTTGTTGGATTTGTTGTATGTAAATGATAATGGTTTAAAAGTTTTGTGAATATTGTTTTGGAACTTTGGTATAAAAGTTTGATTTATAGGATTTGGTTTTTAGAAAATTTAGCGGTTATGCCGCTCGATTTTTGGTAGAGTAAACGGCGGTGGTTTTCACGTTTTTGATGCCGTGTTGGAGTTGGTTTTCTGAGAATTTTACGTGTCACGGAGGTGAGGATGTCGGGAAAAGTTTGGGATAAGTTTTAGGTGATTTGGTGGTGTTTGGTTTGAAGAAAAAGGGAGAAGAGTGGTTGAAGGTCGAGGAGACCGCGCGCATGGCGTTGCTGGGCGCACGCTGCGCTCAGCGCCGATCGATCGGCGCACAGCGCTAATATATCAGCAGTTGTTGGTCTGGCACCCGAGAGGGTGCTGATCGATTGGCGCCTGGCGCCGATCGATCGGCACCTGTGCTCGCGCAGGGTGGCGCGCGCAGTGTGCTGGTGCGCGCGTGGTGTGCGCAACTGGCGCGCCGTCTAGTACACAAAATTTTATTTTCATTTTTAAATTTTCCTATTTCTACTATGTTTTAACCCGATCTTTACCAACACGTTTTGCCCGTATTTTGGGCATGTTTTCCAACAAAAAGTTAAAATTTTATCAAAAATTATTTTAAACGTCGTTTTAAACTTGGGATGTGTGAGCAAAGTAGCGCACCGAGCCGGGACGGGTTCGGGGGCGTTACAATCCAGCAAAGGAATATCATATTTTAATGATGTCATCTCTCAGAAATTCAGAATATTTTCCTAGCAATATCTCAACCGATAATTATTCTCCACCCAAATTATCACATCTCCTTCACGCGGGCAAGGCAAACACAAAACCCAATCTCTCTTGTTCTCCACGGTCGACAGCAAGCATATACAAAAGAATTTTTATTTTTTCAGAACAGCCGAAACAAGGTTGTTCTCCTTCACTGTCTGCGGCAACAAAACAAAGAACAGATCGTTTGCAGTTGGCGATCTCTTCTTCATTGTAAAGCAGATTGGATTTGTTCCCTTCTTGTGTGATGATGACGCGGTTCTAGTGCACGCGACAGCAGCGTTAACGGGCGGCGACTCTGCTCGGTTACTGACAGACGACGGTCACTAAGGCAACGGGGTTTTTCTCAGCGACGGCGGCGCGACGGCATTCTCTAGTTTTGAAGGTGAGACCGGCAACTGGGTTTCTCCTTGGACGACAGTCACGGCGTGCGAGCAATCGGAGTTCTCGGCAACGCTTCTCAGTGAACGACAGCGGCTAACTTCTCCTCCTCTGCTTTTTGCGGCGGATAGTTCTTCTCTGTCGAAGAAGAACAATAGAACCAAAAGCTTTTCTTTATTTTGTTTCTTCACGCAGAGCAATAGAATAGAAAAGAAATTAAATTTCTCTTTTTTTTTCTATTTTCTTTTTCCTTCAGATTTCAATTTCAACTACTAAAATTGCAAACTTGAACAACGTTTGATACCTTCGAAAAATCAAACCCTGATTTTCGAAAACCTTCAACTTGAAGCTCTGATACCAATTGTTGAAAAACCAAACTGAAAATTGAAAAAGAAAAACGAGAAAATAGTAGACACAAAGATTTATGTGGAAACCCTATAAGGGAAAAAACCACAGGTAGAAGAGAAATCACTATTTAAAATCGATGTACAATGAGTTTTGCCACACAATCATATATTTATATGGAAACATAAACTAGTTATATTAAGATTCACAACGTGGGCCGTACCGACCTGGCCCAGTCAGAAATCGGGTTACACCGAAACTAACAATAATATACTTCTGCTTTGACAACACGATGAATAGAGAGAAAACCTAGTTTTTTTTTTAAATCTCATATAATTTACGAGGTTCTAATGATAAAAAAGTGATAGAGGATCTACATTTCATACCTGTTTTTTTGATTTATTTTGAAATGTATTAGCAAAAGAAAAAGTATTTGGTTGGGTGATTTTTCGATCAACATTTGTATGTTATAAACCTTTTGCATTGTTTTTATTGTTGGGATTAGAACCATGCATGAATGACTGACTGAGATGAGATACCTCTTGACAGGCATATATAGATTCAAGTGAGAAAAGTCCAGAATTATAAACATGAAGATGAAGCTAGAAGGTGTAGAAACGCCATATACATGAACTGTGGGCTTGAAAACAATTTCTTTTCGAATTTGTCGACTAATCCAAGAGCAGACATAATATTCTTTTGCTCTCCAAACAACCCAACTAGTCATGCTGCAACACGGAAACAATTAGAGCAACTCGTGCAGTTTGCAGAAGAAAATGGATCCATCATTATTTTTGACTCTTCTTATGCCTCTTTTGTGAGAGATTTCAAATTGCTGGTGCAAGAAAGGTAGACCCATCTTCCTTCCATGGCTGATTTTCTCATGTTGTTTTCAGTGTTAAATCCTGTTATCAAAGATTTCAATCGCACTTACTTTAATGGAGCATCCTATGCAGATGCAAAACTTGGACTAGCTTGTCTCACCCCCAAGGGCCTTGAGGTATATTTTTGCAGCAAAAACTAGTAACAAAGTTCAAACATCTCAAATGCTAGAATCACTCGTAATACTCTGTGAAACTATTAATATTCTATCAACAATGAATGACACTTGGCTAACGCGTCAGGGGAGTAAGAATAGAGGATAAACGTGATATTACCCTTGTTAGGAATATAAACACTTTTACACATAAGAGTGTTTATGAGAAAACTTTTATAAACTGCGAAATCTTGAGTTGACTGTTATACGATAAATGCAAAAGTATTGGTCGAGACCTTCTCTTCTCTTGGCCTAAGTGTACATGGTGGTGTGAATGCTCCCTATGTTTGGGTTCACTTTCTGGAGGCTAAATCTTGGGAGAAATTTCGATGAAATTCTGAAAGAAACTCATATTGTTTCACTTCCAGGCCCTGAATTCAGCCTAGGAGGCGAATGGTATTTAAGATTCAGTGCTTTAGGCGATGAAGACAAAATCAATGAGGCCTCTAAAAGATGGAAAGCCCTCTTTTCCTAAGAGAATCTGATTCTCCTGTCCCTCTTTTGCTCATTTATAATTGCAGTAATTTATGTTGATCCAACGTAGAGTGCAATTTATTATATTAATTGCATCTATCATTGTTTTACATGTTAACAAGTATTGTTAAGAAATTATAATAAAAAATAAAGGAAAAAATTCAATTTAGCTCTCAACGTATGAGGTCAATGGTCATTTAATCCCTAACGTTTATTTTTTACTCAATCAGCCTCTATCGTTAATGCGGTTTGCAATTTAATCCCTGCCGTTCAATTGTCCATTAAATTTTGCATGTACAGCACGTGCCCTGCTAAATTAACCATTTTCCCATATTCTATTACTGCGTCAAATTTATGAACCGCATGAGAAAAATACAGACTCTCCAAAGCCACGCCAGCTTCAGAGTCACAAGCTGGTTCCTCCTTGACTACTTCATGAACAACGCTGTCTGCAGAGTTAGATTTCATCCTATGTTCCAGAAAATGCTCTTCTGCATTCACTGCATCCTAAAAGACTACTTTCTCCTTCACCCTCTCCTTAGGAGCATTCAGACTCTCTGTCTGGCAAGCCATCGACAATTTCAACTCCAGTTTCCATAAAAAAAATCCTCAGTTTTTGCTTTCAAACCTTCTAGATACACAAACGAATTTAGTCACACGAATGTAATCCACAAAAAGGCACTTACAATGAGATAGCAAACTAGAGACTACAACAGAAAACTAAACTTTACATTTTACATCCAAAAACCCAAACCAAAACTGACATGCCTCGGGTTGCATGCAAAAAAGAAATCTAGTAAAATCCCTTGCAGTATCTAATCTCTCTATTTATTACGTGTTCTCTTTTTGTAGGTGTATTATTGAGGAATGATTGCACTTGGAGCACGAGGAAGAAATCACCAAATGGCCTATGGGAATTTGTCTTCCCGGCCCTTTAAATGTGTAATTTTATTTTCAAACTTATTTGGCATACATTAGCCTTTATTGTATGGATTATATATTTGCATCATGCATTAGATTGTGTGATTAGGGTTAGATGTATGTTGGGGGATTACGGGTTGAAGAAATTCAACAAATTATTCAAAGGATAAGCACATCAACAAATGGAGCCCAAAGGTAGCCTTAGCCCAAAGAAGAGCTCAATTCTAAGGTATGGAAATTGCAGGTACAAATGTTAGTGGGAGCAACGATTGGTGACTTGGCCAAAAACTAGCCAATGATCAAGCAAAGGCTCGGCCAACATCCAACCACACAGCTGGCGTGCACGCGGACAAGGAGAAGCACTCTGGCAGACACGCATCAGTGCCATCTGGCACGGGCAGCTAGGGGCACGGCATCGCACGCGAGCAGGCGGGCAGCGGTGTTGCGCTGGCGCTGATCTGCGCCATCAAATTGGCGCCACAGATCGCTGATGGGGCGCACATCGGAGCATTAGCGGGCGCGCACGGATTGCTGACGGGGTGTAGCGACTTTAACACTATACCCTTATTTTTTCGTATTATTTTTTTTATCCTTATATACTTTGTAACATTCGTGCGGAATTTAAATCGTGGACCAAATTGTTAAACCGTTCGAAAACTATTTTTAAAACCACTTGAAGGAAACATAAAACATTTAAATGAAACATATAAAACAATTACAAAACAAAGAAAACATCAACCAACAAATGGAGGGGCAAAAGGGACAATCGTCCCATAAAAGGCAGGGGCGATCGATCGCCCCCTTGGTAGGCGATCGATCGCCTGAACTCAAATTGGAGGGGCTCTCGATCGCCCCTCGCACTGGCGATCGATCGCCCCGTGATCAATCGCCATGCTATCTGGTTTTTCCAGAGAGCGGCGACCATTGTTGCCGATCGATCACCTCCTTAGGTGATCGATCGGCAACCTCCCTGGAATCCAAAATTCCAGGGCGCTCGCCTCTCTCGCTCTCTGGTTTTTCCAGAGAGCGGCGACCATTGTTGCCGATCGATCACCTCCTTAGGCGATCGATCGGCAACCTCCCTGGAATCTGAAATTCCAGGGAGCTCGCCTCTCTCTTTTTCTTCCTTCTTCCATCCTTCCTGCACATTTCTCCTCACCACACTTACACACTAAAACATTCCACATAAAACCATACTAAAAACCTTTCATAATCACCCACTCATAAACTACCGACCATCCCCTCGACCCATAATCAAAACGTAATAAAATCTCGTGAAAACAAACTGCGTGGAACCATTTAAAAACCAAACGAAATCCCTAAGAAATTCAGCAATCCAACAGTTCACTAAACGAAAGGTTTAACAAAACGTTTTACAAAATATCAATCCATTATCCAGATCCAAACAACCTAAAATGTATCTATCTATACAATTAACCTATCTTTCTATCAAACTATCGTGTTCCCAAAATACTTACAAATAGTCCCACGGGTCAAAATCGCACCGACTGCGCCAGAACACTCCCATGGGCCATCTTTCTTCAACTGGTCATTCCTCGGGTGGAGGGATCTCGTCCTCACCTGTGTCTAGATCACCTACACCATACAGACAACTATGAGCTAAAGGCTCAGCAAGTTTTGTAAATGCAATGCATGCTATGCGTATGAGTTTCGTAAACCATGCAACATTTTCTTATCATTACGTCGCAGACAGAATGTCACCGAGGTCTCAGCCTATTAGATGGAGAGGGCACGTCCTGTGGTTGGACAACCCTTTCCACCTAACGGGGGGGGGTACATACTTACATCCGTGACCAGATAACAGATTACGTAGATTCATTTCGTTCGTTCATTTCATTTTCTTAAACATGTGCAGAAATTCATTTTCATGCTATTTTAAAAGACGTGATGCATGAACAGTTAAATGCATAAAGTAAACATACATCGTACATACCATCGAGATAATAAAAGCATAACCTATAAAAGAACTAATTCTAACTACCCAACCAAAACATTTAAACAACCAAGACTCCAATGATCCTCGACGCGACTTCGACGTACGGTGTAGGCCAATCAGCCATAGTAAGTCACGAGAACTTACCTCGTGCGCGTTGAACTTCAAGCTCCATCCACGAGCGTTGTTCACCTAAGCAATTCACAACAGTTATCGTTAAAACGCGTTTGAACCATTAACGTCCAAACGAATGAAATCCTTAACTAAGGAAATTTCTAAAATTCTAACTTAACTAATCGAGGCATTTTAACAAATAATTAACGCTCGATATCTCGAAACTGCCATTAACGAGTTTTTTCAAAAACCCAAAAATTCATCAATCCCTAACATTTGTCCTAAATCGGTTAACTTCGTCCAATAACGCTCAATACATCCTTTATATCCACAAACACGGTAAACCTATAAATTTCAAACCCTAAATCACGTTATTAACAAAACCCTATATGAAACCCTAATCGTTAAACGACCCGAAAGCTACAAATAAACTTTCCAAAATCGTAGAACCTTACCTAGAATGTCGTTTGAGGAAAAAATCGTGAAGAAAACCGAGTCAACGGAGGAGGAACCGTCGTCGGAAAGAGGGAGTCGCCGTTGAGAGGAGAGAAATCGCCGAATGAGGAGAGGGTTCGCAGAGAGAGAGAGAGAAATCGTGGAGTTTCTGGTGAGGGAGAGAAAATTGTGGTTTTATTAAACATTGGATTTGTCAAATGACTGTTTTGCCCTTCCTTTCATTTTCTATTTGTTTCGTCCTTTGTTTCGTTATTTAGCTAACGATTCGGTTTCTCCAAATTTTCTTATTTCGCCAATAAATCCAACTTATTACTAGGGTTCCATTAAAACTATCCGTACGCAAAACGGACCTCATTTACTATTTTTACCACAACGTCCTTTATATTACGAGAAACGTAATTCTCGTAAAATTAACGTTAAACTCCTAAAATTTCCGAAATTTTCTTAAAATCTATATTAATTATTATGATCATAATAACGCTTTCTTTTCACGAAACTGACTTAATTTGACATAATTAGAAATATACCATTATACATATATAATTACAAAATCCCGTAAAGAACCGGGTGTTACACGGGGCGCACGACTGCTTGCTGATTGGCGCGCGCGCGCCCACAGATCACCCATCCATGGCTGCCGATCTCTTCCTTGCATCCAATGGCTCTCATTCATTCTTGGCAAACCCTAATCCACCTAGGTTGTCTATTTAAGCATGGCATTAGTGTTTGTAGGGAACTTTTGCCTAAATTTATAAAACACCTATTTTCCTACCAAGGTTCATTTCCTTTGGTTTTTCCTTGATTCTTTGAATCAAGTGGAGTTGTCACGACCCCAGTGGGTCGAGGCAGATTCTCAACATAACTTAGTCATTTAAATCTTAGAACAACTACTTGTAAATTTTTTTTAAACTCGTGGACGTTTAAAAAGGATAACAAACTAAAACTTTAAATTCTCAGAACTCTACTCTTTCATATATCTGACGGCGTACTCATCCACAGAGTCGAACGACATAACTCGGGCAACAATCTTATCTGCAAGGTCGGGCGACTTAATTGTCCACGGACTACTTTGACATTTTTTTCCACTGACTGTTAAACATTATCGCTCTCTGATCTAATGGCTTCATCATCCATAGACCATGTGACTTTATCGTCCACAGTTCACGTGACTTCATCACTCACGGGTTACATAGACTCATCATCCACAGACTAACGTCCATAGACTTACTTAAATTTATCGTCCATGGACCACGTGGCTTTATTGTCCAGTCCACGTGACTTAATCGTTCACAGACTGTACAGTCGTTATCGTCCATAGACTACTTAGTTGTTATCGTCCACAGACGCTATTACTTCAAACGACATCGTTCTGGACGATATCTTTGGACGACATCTTTGGACGACAACTTTGTCCACAGACTTTATCGTCCACAATGTCAATGTTCATAAACGTTATCATCCACAGAGTAGATGACTATCTTCACTGACTACCTTCACTTACGAAATGGACGACTACTTTCACTTACAAAATGGACGACTACTTACACTTCAACTCTCGATTTCACATAAATCATTTTTGCTCATAAAAACTTAAACATGCGTAGCGGAAGAGTTAAAGAAAAACAGATGAACCTTTAGTCTTAAAATCCTCTTTAAACATGAAATTGTACCAGACAACCTCAGCATTCATCATCATAAGAAAACCTTATCTTACTTATACTTCAGTATCATAGACCTTACTAAAATATGCTAAGAACAACACTCCACAAGTCAAAATCGCTTCTCAGCGACAAAATCCATGCCATGAGTATCCTCCAGCAACCAGACTTAAACATCTTCATTCGGTTTGAGATCCTCACCTTCCAACTCGTCACCTACATCATAAAATTTAAACTATAAGCCTAATGCTTAGTAAGGAGTGCAACATATACATAAATGCTCATGAATGCATACTTAATAAAATCATGTTCACATTCTTTATTCAGATCTTGGAAGTCATGTTCATGTTCGTGTTCTTGATCATATCATGAGAATCATGTTCTTGTTCGTGTTCTTGATCATATCATGGATTAAGGAGGGGATCGTGCTGGAGGGTAGGCAGAGTGCATATACATGGTCCTCACGGACAGAAATCTTGGTCCATTGCATGGACAGTGACATGGCCAGACCACTCCAACCCTCACTTAATCATTATATACATTTCATAATCTTAGTCTCTTCTTTTCAATTCTTTACATAAATCATACATGTAAATCATTTTCGTGTATCAGTGGAGGAAACATGATGCATGTACATAAATGAGTAAAAGAACATTACACTACAGGAAGCAAACCATCATCGTATAACATGTCATGAAACTATACTTATCACAACATAATATTCAACGGTCACAGACATCCAATAAATCACCAAAATCATAATCCTAATATCCTTGAGATGTAGGGCCCTAATGGCCGGGTCCCTAACACACTCACTTACCTGAACTCCTTAGCAATGTCGTGCCTTCACTTGAGTTCTTCTCCACCTAGATATTTCATATTTCAATGTTAAATATATCCTGAATAATCTAAACTCAAAACTGGTAAATCCTAACTAAAGAAATCATCCTAGAATCTAGTTTAAACCTCTAAGTCGTTTAGTCGAGCACCTTGTGTGCGTAGCTTAATCTTCACTAGCATTGATGGCATTAGTGTGCTAAAACTACCAGATTCATACTAATATCAGAATCTCATAATCTAACAATTGACAATATTCAGAACCCTATCACCAATATCATTGATAAGAAAACTCAAAGACACTGTCATTATCCTAACATCGCCCGATTCTCAATCTTCAAACATTAACCAGTAATCATCCTTAATCGAAGACTTAATGAGTGAATCACCTAAATCTTACCTAGAGCTTTAGATTCCGAAAAGAGTGGAGGAAGAGCTGATCAATGGTTGAGGAAATCGATGGCTGCTGTGGGAGAGAAGGTTTTGGAGAAGATCGCCTGGATAGGAAAGTCGGCTACAGGATCGGATAAGAGGTTTAAGTGAGGTTTTAGAGTTTCCATTTTTTATATATATCAATTAAAATCAACTTTATTTATAATCTTGCCACTAAACCTACTTTTCACTCAAAACCAATAATACCCGTAAATTTAGATCCTCGTAAATTTCTTATTCCTCCAACCATACCAAAAGAAGTCTTTAGAATAAATACCTGACCGAAGTGCTAGTTGTTACAGGTGTAGCCTTCCATTGTTAGCCTAGCATTTAGGTTGCTAGGTTAACTCTTATTGATTCCCTCGCCTTCTCCATTGAGAGTAGGAGTTAAGGAAGAAAACCTAGGCCCTAGGTGGTCGTTTTCTTCCGAGAAAACGTGCTCCCGAGAGCTCAAACGTAAGATAGCTCCTCAGGACCGCCAAAGGTATTTCCATCTTTATCATTTTCGTTACATTTTCACACACATCACTCTTTTAAAATTCGGCCCTCACAAGCACACATTCCACTTTTAATTTCTTGCAATTTTTCTTCATCTTCATCTACTCATTCTTCACGATTTCACACACTCATTCCACCTTTATTTTACTCATCCATTTCTTGCATTTCTTCCATATTATTCCCTTAATATTTGGCCTCCATAGCACACACCTTCACCTCATTCTCTTGCATGTTATTTTTCACTTTTTTTACTTTGAAATCTAAGATTTGTCACTTATGCACACATCGAGCACTTTTGATTATTTGTGGCTATTACACGGCTCCTTTTCTAAGGGCCACCGTGTCAAGTGGTATCAGAGTCAAGGATGCTTCCCTCATGGTTTTTGGTTGCATTGACGTTAGTCAAAATATAGTAAGAAACTGGGATAGCGGCTTGTTTACTTTCTAGCAATATTTTCACTTCTATTGTTGTGCTAACTTGTGCTATTTTTGCTTTGTTATTTGCTGCCATTATTCTTGTCCTTTAATAGCTTAATATAGTGTGGAAAATATGGTATGCATTTAAGGAAGAATCGGCCAAGGTATAGCTCCCTTTTTTGCCCTCAGTTTTACTACTTGTTCTTCTCGGATTTCATCCTTTTTGTTGGCTCAGTTTTGTTCATCTTTGCCTCAGTTTTTTCTGTGTTACTTTGTTATGTTTGAGCCATGATTTCATCTACAATATATGCTGTTAACTTGTCTCAAAATTAGAATTAAAGGATGCATGAAATCAGACCAAATATAGAAATATAAAATCGGTTTATGCTTATGTTGTTTCATCTCAGTTTTTCATGCATACTTCTCCTTGTTATTTTTTTTTCTAGCTTTAATGTTATGTTTGTTTCTACTTCTTAGAACTTAGAATTATCTATTGCATCATCTATTACATGCTATCACTTTGGTAGGAAAATCGGAATTGCAAATTTTGACAAAATACAAGTATTAAAATCGGTCTACATGTTACATTACTTTCGGTTTTTTTAGCACTTCATGCCTCGATTTTCTTATCAATTGTTGGATATTTGCATCTAGATTTGTGTTATGTATCTTCTATTTTATGCTGTTATTTGAGTGCATAAAATTGGTTTGCAAGAATATAACATTAGCATGTCAAAATCGAACACGTTAAAACTATGAGCTACATGAAAATTCTACTTGTTAATCTGAAATTTTCAGCATGTTTCTCTTGATTAAACTTGTGTTTTATTGACATTAGTTGCTAACATTTGGAGCTATTACGTTTATATTAATATCGTTTTGAGTGGATTTGGTTTAAAGTTGATAACTTGGTTGAATATTGGTTAAAATTGTGGTGTTAAGCATTTATTGAAACTAATCACTTCTAAAGTTATTTTGTTAAGTGTTAATGTTGTCATTAAGTTGTGAGCATGATCCCTATTTTTCTATTGTCTTAGCTAAGAATATATCTTTAGTGTCTAAAATTATCTAGGACATTAAGAAGATAATCACCTCACTAACTTAAGTGAAATAACTTAGACAAGAATTTGAAATTGAATTAAAACACTTAGACATGACTAATAGAAGTGGATTCACACGTGACATCACACACCAAGAACCAAGTCGGGTTAGGGACACTCCCCCTCCCAAACACACACATAATGACGGTGAAACTAGCATGCAAAGAGGCATGCAAAGCCAAATCAATGCCTTAACGGGCTTAGTTAACACCCTTGCTCAACAAGTCAAAGAGCTTATGACCAATCCTCCCCGTAGAGAATCTCATGAATGAGTTCCTTCACAAGAGACCTCCTCTAGGATTATTCTCGAACGTCCTAGACGTAGAAATCTTTTTCCTCAACCTTAGAGGAATAAGAATGGGCTGAGCCCCGACGAAGGAGATCCCGTCATTTTGAATCGGAGGATGAGGATTGGGCAAAAGATGATGAAGAGTATCGCTCAAATCGTCGTAGGGACAACGACGACCTCCGCAACATTAAGATTTCAATTCCCCCTTTCGATGGAACTTGTGACGAGCACACATATTTAGATTTGGTTGATAAGGTTGAGAGAGTTTTTGAGTGCCACGACTATTCCGAACGAGTTAAAATTCAACTCGCCTCTCTTGAACTTACGGGCCACGCCGCATTATGGTGGTCCAACCTCAAAGCCCAAAGGATGAGAACATTAGGATATCCCGTCTCAACTTGGAATTCCATGAAAGACTTAATGCACCATAGGTTCGTCCCCCGACACTATAAACATGAACTTTTCCATCAACTTCACAACCTTAAGCAAAATAGTCTCACGGTAGATGAATATCTTACCGAGTTCGAGACACTTAATATGCGATATGCAATTGATGAACCTGAGGAACAACTCATCGCTAGATTTACAAGAGGCTTAAATCGTGACATAGGTTATGCTGTCGAAATGCAACAATTGGAGACCATGGATTTGGTCATACAATTAGCCCTCACGGTGGAGAGGCAATTAAAGGGGAAACGTAAAACCGACTTTCCTAACAAGTTTTCACCAAGAAATTCCAATTCCGACAAATTTACCTCAAGACATGAAGACAAGAGGTCATTCAATCGTAATTGCCCTCCTAAAGGATCAAACACCACTCACAATCTCGCACCTACGAACAAAACCGAAGAAAACCTACCAAAATGACCAAGAGCACGTGATGTGCAATGCTTTAAATGTCTAGGAAAAGGACACTATGCGAATGAATGCACTAACTGCCGTGTGATGGTCATTAAGTAATCAATGGGCGAATGGGAAAGTGAAGAGGACGAAGGTCAATATAATAAGATTGAAAAAGAAGTAGTAGAAGAAAGGGAAGAAGAAGCCGAAGAGTGCACGGCCCAAGAAGGACCACTACTACTTGTTATAAGATGAGCTTTAGTATCCAAAAATGTAGACAATGACTATCAACGGGAAAATCTTTTCCATAGTCGATATGCGGTCAAAGATAAAGTTTGTTCGATGATAATTGATGGAGGAAGTTGCATAAATGCGGCCTCCCGAGACATGGTCGATAAATTAGGACTAGTAGCCACTATCCATCCTACACCCTACAAGCTTAAATGATTGGATGATAAAAATGAACATATGATAACTAAACAAGTAACCGTCGACTTCACCATAGGAACATACATGAACTCGGTTATTTGTGACGTTGTTCCGATGAGTGCCAGCCATATCCTGTTAGGACGACCATGGCACTATGACCATAGAGTACAATATTATGGATTCCTCAATCGATACGTCTTAAATTTTGGAGGAAGAAAAATCAAGTTGTTATCGATGACTCCTGAGCAAGTGGCTGGTGATGAGTCCGCAAGAAAAGAAGGAAAGATAAAAGAAAATCTTTTATTATCAAAAAGCGGGTTGGTGTCAAATATAGAGCAAGAGCCATCTCATATCAAGTGGCATACCAATCCTTTATATGATGAAGAGATGCCAAACCAATTAGAAAATTTATCCTTGTGGCATCAAGAGAAAATGGAGTTGAGTGAAGAAAGTATTTTTGGAATAGGTAGCATGATTATTATTCCATTCCTTCCTTTTTCAAAAATTGAGAAAATTTTCCTACCATCCCTACCAATTAGAAAGAAGTTAGTCTATGGCCTTAAGCCTACCTATTGCCTTCCTACATCCTTTCTTAGAGCTATGAAAATAAATGAGAATTGTACTCCCTTTATGACCAACATAAGCACTATCTTACAATTGGGAGAATTACTAAAACCTCATTCTCTACCATGTGATTATTACAAATTCTACCATAGAACAAGGGACAAGGTTCAATTGGTAAGGAAATCTACATTTGTGGTCTTAAGAGAAAACCAAATATTTCTTTGGTCGAAGGATTATAGCATTCCCGCATCACTACTTGACGGATTCAGCTACCTTGGAAACTTTCACCCCATTCTTGAGCAATCGCCCTCCAAAGTGGTTTCCGAATTCAATCATTTCATCTTCACCAAAGAAAATTTTAGTAAGACCATCCATTCCCCATGCCATTTAGAGTATCGTTTGGTGAGAGATTTTCTAGCGAAAGAACATATCCTCATCGCCTTCAAACTTAAACCTATCAAGAGTAGACAAGAAATTGTTGGAGTCATCCTTGGGAAGGGATCAACCAATGGATTTGAGGTCAAATCCTCAAATCACCTGGAGAGGATGACATGCCTCGGGTTGCATGCAAAAAGAAATTTAGTAAAATCCCTTGCAGTATCTAATCTCTCTATTTATTACGTGTTTTCTTTTTATAGGTGTATTATTGAGGAAGGATTGCACTTGGAGCACGAGGAAGAAATCACCAAATGGCCTATGAGAATTTGTCTTCCCGACCCTCTAAATGTGTAATTTTATTTTCAAACTTATTTGGCATACATTAGCCTTTATTGAATGGATTATATATTTGCATCATGCATTAGATTGTGTGGTTAGGGTTAGATGTATGTTGGTGGATTACCGGTTGAAGAAATTCAACAAATTATTCAAAGGATAAGCACATCAACAAATGGAGTCCAAAGGTAGCCTTATCCCAAAGAAGAGCCAAATTCTAAGGTATGGAAATTGCAGGTACAAATGTTAGTGGGAGCAAGGATTGGTGACTTGCCCAAAAACTAGCCAATGATCAAGCGAAGGCTCGGCCAACATCCAACCTGACAGCTGGCGCGCGCGCGAGCAAGGAGAAGCACTCAGACAGGTGAGCATCAGCGCCATCTGGCACGAGCAGCTAGGGGCGCGGCATCGCGCACAGGCAGGCTGGGCAGCGGCGTTGCGCTGGCGCTGATCTGCGCCATCAGATTGGCACCACAGATCACTGACGGGGCGCGCATCAGAGCATCAGCGGGCACGCACGGATTGCTAACGGGGCGTGCGGCTGCTTGCTTGATGTGATGAGGAGACCAATCACTAGGGCCATGGCCCAAGTTCTATCTAACAAGTTTGTTCATTTTGTAGGGAACCTTAATTTTGAAAAGGAGGTCCTACAAGGAGACAAAGAAAAACCCTTTCACATGCTAATTTGGGAGGAGGACAAGAAGGACCATCAAACCGATCCTTAAGATGGATGAAGAACAATCAAGAAGAAGGAGAACTATAAGTTAGCATTTATAATTTGCTTAGTTGCATTAAATGGAAGTGATTTTAATCAAATTACTTCATTTAATGTAACTAAACTACTTAAGTCTCAACTTTAGTTTATTTAATTTTAGCAAGAGTCAAGTTTAATTTAGTCTTTAATTTTCGTGATTAAGTTGCTATTTGAAAGGTCATTAAGTGAGTCAAAGTTGTATTAAATGTTTAGTGGTGAAATAAATCACTAAACATGTCTTTATTGTTTTCATTTATTTCGTTGGTCATTAAGTGAGTCAAAGTTGTATTAAATGTTTAGTGGTGAAATAAATCACTAAACATGTCTTTATTGCTTTCATTTATTTCGTTTTAGGTTCCTTGAACACTCCTTGTTCTTGGTTCGAATTAGAGTCTATATAAGGGTCTTAGATTGTATTATTCAGCAATTGAATCATTATTATAAATCTCATTTTGTCTTTGACAATTTCTTCGAGTTTCATTACTCATATTCGGCCAAGCTTGTAAGGTGAGTATATCCGAACAAGTGTAACCAAAACTTGCATCTCTATTTTGGGTTTTTGTTGAGAGTTGCATTTTATACCTTTACTTTCCACCTTTTTCGAAGGTATTCCCTAGTGAAAGAAAGGATCAACATCCCTTCATTAGTTGGAGGTTTCTTGTTGCAAAGATTCCATCAAATACAAGTGGTATTATCAACCACCGAAAACCAACTTGAAGCCATTACCATTTCCATCCGATTCTTTGTGAATCCATCATCATCTTTCCATTGTTTACATCACATCATTTGGTATCAGAGCACCAGGTTCAAACCTACATTATTTATCATGGAGACAAGGAGTGGGAAGACTTACAACCAAGATTCACAAGGTCAAACTTCCAAGCAATCACCACCACCATCACCTTCAACAAAGGAAGCCGGAGTTTCTTTCCAACAACAATTGAATGAAATGAAAGGTATGATTATTCAAATGCATCAAATGATTCTTAATAATTTAGAGAATCCTCCACAAGCACCAAGGGAGAGGGAAGGTCAAAGGTTAGAACAAGAAGATGAAGAGTTTACCGAAATGGAAGAGAATGATTATCATCCGAGGAGGAGAAACCATTATCAAGATGAAATGAGAAATATTAAAGTCTCCATTCCTAACTTCAAAGGAGCCACTAAAGGAGAGGAATTTTATGATTGGATGGAGAAAGTGGATCGGATATTTGAATGCTACAATTATTCGGAAAGATTGAAACTTCAATTGGTAGCCTTGGAATTTGAAGGTTATGCACATTTATGGTGGGAGAACTTAAAGGCACAAAGAAGGAGAGAAGGAGATGAACCTATTCAAACTTGGAATGAATTGAAGACATTAATGAGGAGGAGATTCGTGCCAAGTCACTACAAACAAGAATTATTTTTGCAATCCCAAGAGTTAAAACAAGGTAGTTCTTCGGTGGAAGATTATCTCACAAATTTTGAAACCCTTCGGATTAGATGTAGTGTGAATGAGCCCGAGGAGCAAGTAATAGCAAGGTTCATAAGAGGACTCAATAAAGAGATAGGAGATGTCGTAGAACTTCATGATATCGGCACTATGGAAGGAGTAATTCAACTTGCTACAAAGGTTGAAAGACAAAGGAAGAAAAAGGGTAAAGATATTTTCTCTCGGCCTACCTATCAAAAACCATCTTCAACTATATCTTCTCAACCTAAGGCATGGGAAAAGAACATTAATGCCAAGGAGATTTTCAATAAGGACAAGGATAATTCTAGTGTCCAAGTTCATCAAAAACAAGAGAGATCAAATGTTACAAGTGCCTTGGACTCGGCCACTTTGCTTCTCAATGTCCAAATAAAAGAGTAATGACAATCAATGCCATCACTCAAGAAGTATGTAGTGAAGATGAAGTGGAAGGAATTTTGGAAGAAGACAATAAAGAAGAAGAAGAAGTTTGCTATGCTCAAGAAGGACCATTATTGATGGTCATAAGGAGGTCATTGATTTCTCAAATTCGAAGCAATGAAGAACAAAGAGAAAATATTTTTCAAAGTAGGTGCCTTATTAATGATAAGGTTTGTTCCATAATTATTGATGGAGGAAGTTGCACTAATGTTGCATCAAAGGAGCTCGTAGAGAAGCTAAAATTGGAGATTACACAACATCCCAAACCATACAAGTTGAAATGGTTAAATGATAATGAAGACATAAAGGTGAATCATCAAACGAAAGTTAAGTTCTCCATTGGTAGATACGAAGATCAAGTTCTATGTGATGTTGTTCCAATGAGTGCAAGCCATTTATTGCTAGGAAGACCATGGCAATATGATAGAAAGACGTTACATGATGGATATTCTAACACATATTCTTTTCGGCATGGAGGGAAATCAATCAAGTTATGTTCATTGGATCCTAATCAAGTGATCAAAGATGAAGAAAGAAAGAATGAGCATCTCGAGAAGACATCTTTATTACACTCCAAGAATGAACTACGTAAGTCTATACTTAAAGGTGGACCATTAATATTGCTATTATTCAAAGAAGAGATACATTCATCTTATCCCATATCTCAAGAGGTGCGATTATTATTAGAAGAATTCAAAGATATCTTTCCCGAGGAGATGCCACACGGTTTACCACCACTAAGGGGAATTGAACATCAAATTGATCTTCAACCAGGTTCGACTCTTCCAAATAAACCTGCTTATAGAATGAATCCCGAAGAAGCTAAGGAATTGCAAAAACAAGTACAAGAATTATTGGACAAAGGCTACATCCGAGAGAGTCTTAGTCCTTGTGCCGTACCTACTCTACTTGTGCCAAAAAAGGATGGATCAATGAGGATGTGCATTGATAGCCGAGCCATCAATCAAATTACCATAAAGTATAGGTTTCCAATACCTAGACTTGAAGATATGCTCGATGAGTTAAGTGGAGCTTCCTATTTTTCAAAAGTTGATTTAAAAAGTGGATACCATCAAATCCGAATGAAGGAGGGAGATGAATGGAAGACGGCTTTCAAAACAAAGTATGGATTATTTGAATGGTTAGTAATGCCTTTTGGTCTTACCAATGCTCCTAGTACATTCATGCGTCTTATGCATCATGTCCTTAAAGATTTCATGGGGAAATTTATTGTTGTTTACTTTGATGACATTCTTGTATATAGCTCGGATATCACTAACCATTTGCAGCATTTAAAACTTCTATTTGAGAGGCTAAGGGACGTTCAACTATATGGAAATATGAAGAAGTGTGCATTTATGGAAGATAAGATACATTTCTTAGGATTTATCATCTCCAAAACCGGTTTGGAAGTTGATGACACCAAGATCTTAGCTATTAAATAATGGCCGATTCCTACCAACATTTCGGAAGTGAGAAGCTTCCATGGCCTAGCTTCATTCTATAGAAGATTCATACCTCACTTTAGCTCAATCATGGCACCAATAACCGATTCTACAAAGAAAGGAAAGGAGTTTAATTGGAGTCCTATTTGCCAAAAGAGTTTTGAAGAAATCAAGGAGAAGTTATGTCAAGCACCGATTTTAATACTTCCTAATTTCAATAAGATTTTTGAAATTGAGTGTGATGCTTCAGGACTTGGGATTGGGGCTGTGTTAATGCAAGAAGGTAAAGCAATTGCCTATCATAGTGAGAAGCTCAAAGGGGCCGCACTCAATTACTCTACTTATGACAAAGAATTCTTTGCCATTATAAGAACTTTGGTGGTATGGCAACATTATCTTCTACCAAGGGAATTTGTTATACATTCGGATCATCAAGCTCTCAAACATATCAAGGGTCAAAACAAGCTCAATAGACGGCATGGAAAATGGGTGGAGTTTCTTGAAAGATTTTCTTATATCATTAAGTACAAGAAAGGAGAACTCAATGTTGTGGCCGATGCATTGTCTAGAAGGAATGTTCTTTTGATCGAATTAAATACCAAATTCTTGGGATTTAATTGGATTAAAGAAGCATATGAAGAAGATAAGGACTTTGGGGAAGTATACAAATCATGTCTACAAGGAAAAGAATGTGGACATTTTCTTAAAGATGGGTATTTATTCAAAGGTGGAAAACTTTGTATTCCACAAAGTACTTTACGACATTCATTGATTATGGAAGCTCATAGTGGAGGCTTAGCTAATCATTTTGGAGAGAGGAAGACTCTTGAAGCATTAAAGGAGCATTTCTATTGGCCGAAAATGATGAAAGACATACATCGAATTGTGGAGAGGTGCATTGTTTGCAAGAAGGCCAAAAGTCACCTTTTACCTCAAGGGTTGTATTTACCATTGCCAACTCCTAGTCATCCATGGACCGAATTAAGTATGGACTTTGTATTGGGACTTCCAAGGACAAAAAGGGGAAAAGAAGCAATTATGGTAGTAGTTGATCGATTTTCAAAAATGGCTCACTTCATCCCATGTACAAAAACCGACAATGCCATGCAAATTGCTGAATTATTCTTCAAAGAGATTGTTAGACTTCATGGAGTACCAAAAACCATAGTCTCGGATCGTGACACAAAATTCTTGAGTTCTTTTTGGAACACCTTGTGGAGAAGGCTAGGAACAAAGCTTTTATTTAGCACATCATTCCATCCACAAACCGATGGACAGACCGAGGTGGTTAACCGAACTTTGGGTTCTTTGTTAAGGTGCATCATTGGAGAAAGGTATGGAGATTGGGATATTCAACTTCCCTATGTGGAGTTTTCTTATAATAGAAGTATTCATAGTACCACTAATAAAAGTCCATTTGAGGTAGTGTATGGATTCAATCCATTAACTCCATTGGATTTAATTCCTTTACCAAGCAAAGACTATGTTAATACCGATGGAGAATCCAAGTCAAAGGAAGTTAAAGCTATACATGAAGAGACTCGAAAGGCCATTGAAAAGAAGAATGCATCTAATGCTAAAGCTGCAAACCGAGGAAGAAAGGAGGTTATATTCAAAGAAGGTGATCAAGTATGGTTACATTTAAGGAAGGAGCGGTTTCCTCACTTGAGAAAATCAAAGTTATCTCCAAGAGCCGAGGGACCGTTCAAAATTCTTAAGAAGATCAACAATAATGCATACAAGCTTGATCTACCTGAAGAGTATGGAGTATCCAACACATTTAATGTACAAGACCTTTCATTATATCAAGGTGAAGATGAACTTTCGGATTTGAGGTCAAATCCTCAATTACCCCGGGAGGATGATGTGATGAGGAGACCAATCACTAGGGCCATGGCCCAAGTTCTATCTAACAAGTTTGTTCATTTTGTAGGGAACCTTAATTTTGAAAAGGAGGTCCTACAAGGAGACAAAGAAAAACCCTTTCACATGCTAATTTGGGAGGAGGACAAGAAGGACCATCAAACCGATCCTTAAGATGGATGAAGAACAATCAAGAAGAAGGAGAACTATAAGTTAGCATTTATAATTTGCTTAGTTGCATTAAATGGAAGTGATTTTAATCAAATTACTTCATTTAATGTAACTAAACTACTTAAGTCTCAACTTTAGTTTATTTAATTTTAGCAAGAGTCAAGTTTAATTTAGTCTTTAATTTTCGTGATTAAGTTGCTATTTGAAAGGTCATTAAGTGAGTCAAAGTTGTATTAAATGTTTAGTGGTGAAATAAATCACTAAACATGTCTTTATTGTTTTCATTTATTTCGTTGGTCATTAAGTGAGTCAAAGTTGTATTAAATGTTTAGTGGTGAAATAAATCACTAAACATGTCTTTATTGCTTTCATTTATTTCGTTTTAGGTTCCTTGAACACTCCTTGTTCTTGGTTCGAATTAGAGTCTATATAAGGGTCTTAGATTGTATTATTCAGCAATTGAATCATTATTATAAATCTCATTTTGTCTTTGACAATTTCTTCGAGTTTCATTACTCATATTCGGCCAAGCTTGTAAGGTGAGTATATCCGAACAAGTGTAACCAAAACTTGCATCTCTATTTTGGGTTTTTGTTGAGAGTTGCATTTTATACCTTTACTTTCCACCTTTTTCGAAGGTATTCCCTAGTGAAAGAAAGGATCAACATCCCTTCATTAGTTGGAGGTTTCTTGTTGCAAAGATTCCATCAAATACAAGTGGTATTATCAACCACCGAAAACCAACTTGAAGCCATTACCATTTCCATCCGATTCTTTGTGAATCCATCATCATCTTTCCATTGTTTACATCACATCATTGCTGATTGGCGCGCGCGTGCGCACAGATCACCCATCCATGGCCGCCCTTGCATCCAATGGCTTTCATGCATTCTTGCCAAACCCTAATCCACCTAGGTTGTCTATTTAAGCATGGCATTAGTGTTTGTAAGGAACTTTTGCCCAAATTTATAAAACACCTATTTTCCTACCAAGGTTCATTTCCTTTGGTTTTTCCTTGATTCTTTGAATCAAGTGGAGTAGCCCTCCATTGTTAGCCTAGCATTCGGGTTGCTAGGTTAACTTTTATTGATTCCCTCCCCTTCTCCATTGGGAGTAGGAGTTAGGAAGAAAACCTAGGCCCTAGGTGGTCGTTTTCCTCCGAGAAAACGTGCTCCCGAGAGCTCAAACGTAAGATAGCTCCTCGGGACCGCCAAAGGTATTTCCATCTTTATCAGTTCCGTTACATGTTCACACACATCACTTCCTTTAAAATTCGGCCCTCACAAGCACACATGCCACCTTATTTGTTGCAATTTCTTTCATCTTCATCTACTCATTCTTCAACGAGCACGACACTCTTCCCTTTACGATCCAATGGCTTTCATGCATTCTTGCCAAACCATAATCACCTAGGTTGTCTATTTAAGCATGGCATTAGTGTTTGTAAGGAACTTTTGCCCAATATTATAAAACACCTATTTTCCTACCAAGGTTCATTTCCCTTGTTTTTCCTTGATTCTTTGAATCAAGTGGAGTAGCCCTCCATTGTTAGCCTAGCATTCGGGTTGCTAGGTTAACTTTTATTGATTCCCTCCCCTTCTCCATTGGGAGTAGGAGTTAGGAAGAAAACCTAGGCCCTAGGTGGTCGTTTTCCTCCGAGAAAACGTGCTCCCGAGAGCTCACAACGTAAGATAGCTCCTCGGGAACGCCAAAGGTATTCTCCATCTTATCATTTCCGTTACATTTTCACACACATCACTCCTTTAAAATTCGGCCCTCACAAGCACACATTCCACCTTTATTTTGTTGCAATTTTTCTTCATCTTCATCTACTCATTCTTCACGATTTCACACACTCATTCCACCTTTATTTTACTCATCCATTTCTTGCATTTCTTCCATTATTATTCCCTTAATATTCGGCCTCTATAGCACACACCTTCACCTCATTCTCTTGCATGTTATCTTTCACTTTTGTTACTTTGAAATCTCGGATTTGTCACTTACGCACAACCGAGCACTTTTGATTATTTGTGGGTATTACACGGCCCATTTTCTAAGGGCCACCGTGTCAAAAACGGATGATTTTCTCACATTTTCAAAACGAAATTCAATCTTAACGCAATAATCAAGCTTTAGCCTTTCTGGTCATTGATAAATATTCGGCCACACCCACCAGATCCTGACATTGATTGCGCAGTTTTTCTTAGAGTTTTTTCATCTTATAGCGAGCAAATAACATAAAAAGAATTACCAAAAAAAGTCAAAACTCACCCGGTGAATAAAAAGTGCAGAGAATAAACAGAGGGCCCTGAGAGAGAGAGAAGCTCTGTGATAGTCCAAGTAGAATAAGTAAGAGAGGCGAACTGCGGGTGAAGAAGAAGGAGAAAGGGGTAATTTAGGGTTTTAGCAGGGCGCGTTCTCTACACATGCAAGATTTAACGGACAATTGAACGACAGGGATCACATTGCAAACGGCGTCAACGTTAAAGACTGATTAAGTAAAAAATAAACGTTATGGGCTAATTGACCATTGACCTCATACGTTGGGGTCTAAATTGAACTTTTCCCTATTATTAAGAAATTAGAATAAAAAATAAATATAACATTAATCTTTCAAAATTATTTTATGTACTTTTTCATTTACGACCAAAAGAGAATTCATATTCGGGCCCGTTGCTCATTATGTCTAATAACGAATAGTCTGTGTACAAGTTTTCATACAACTAGTATTCATTTATGCAAAATTTGCAGTGCTATATTTTGCCAGAAAGCTCATTCCATTTGTCAATTTTATTGAAATTAAATGCGTCTTCCTGAGACCCAAACTTGGCAACGACATCAACTCTTCTTCCATGCTAGCATTAATATCAACCCCCAAAGTTTCCTAGCAAATCATGAGAGATAATCCAAAACCTTTTTTATATTTGTATTTGCTGTCTTATGGTACGAGAAGAATAATCTTAAAACCCAAACATCAAACCATCTAGCTTACTGGGGATCATGCATTCGGATCATACATACGTATAATTATGATTGAACCATGTTCTAGATTTACAATTTGGTTGAATCATAGAGGGATAATAGGTCTGATTCATATAGAAACTATATTCAACCAAGTATTAACTTTACAGTTCACTAAAGCCAATTTCCAAGAAATCCAGTATTACTATACATCAAGTGTTTGACAACTCACCAATTCCACGGGGCCCAGAGTTTTAGTGGCAATGACTAACACATCATCAGCTCCTGGTTCTGTTGTTGTTTCCAACAATTCTCTTGATTGAATGATTTGCAACGAAGATGACTCTGGAGGGAAGGAAGATACATGATTTTTGACATCAACCTGCAGAACAGTCATGTTGTTATTGGCATCTTTTGTGATGACTTGAAGCTTACCTCTCGCGCCAGCAAGTAAATAAGGAGACTCGGAATCAGAGAAGTCGTTAATCGGAACATCTTCTACCACAACTTTCCAACTGTCCGATTCACAATCATATACCATGATCTTCGCACTATCGAGGGATTTGGATGGATCAAGTGCATACAGCTCCCCATCAATGGTGACGCTCAATTTTGCTCCAGCTTGCTTTGCAGGCCATCCTTCACCCATTCCAGTCGGCATTTCAAGCCATGCATTCAAAGCAGGATCATAAACTTCTCCGCCAATGTCAACGAAAAACGGCCAACAATATAAACTTTGAGGGACGAATAGCTTCCCCCTATATGAGGTCAGCCCTGTAGCAATGGGTTTGAGTAGATTAGCAAGAAAGGCAGTGAGTAAAACCTGAGCTTTTGTGAAGGGCATATTTGGTATTTGGGACCAAGTGCTGGTTCGTGGATCAAAAACTTCAGCAGATTGCAGTGGAATCAATCCTCCATTGCCAGTGGTAACCCCTCCAACAATGTAAAGCTTGTTGCTTAAAACGCCTGTTTTACAATAAGCTCTACCGATTGACATTGGATTCGTCTCAGTCCATGAGTTTACAACTGGATCATACTTCAAAACACAGTTCATGGCTGCAGATCTGGAGAATCCCCCAAGCACATACAGGCATCCATCAATGGTTCCAATAGAACAACCACATAGTTGTTTTTTATCATTTGCATCCTTTCTCCCAACCCAAGCCATTATAGCATCTGCAATTCGAGCACTCGAGTCCGCCATGTTCCACATCTGAAGCCCGGCTATACCTTTTCTAGACTCATCGGGAAAACAAACGCTCGGCACTGCAGGCAACCTTTGCCATTTCTTAGCAAGGGGATCCAATGCACACCATAAAAGTTTTCCATCCTTATCTTTCGTCAATATGTAGAGCCACTCCTCGGTGGTTCCAAATTCTTTTCTTAGGTTAAAAAGTTCGTGACTTGTAAGTGCAGCTTTCCAGGCCTTAGAGACCAACCTGAGAGGCAAGTAGGATATCCTAGGAACCCTTGCAAGAATCTGAACTGATATTTCATCTGGAAGACTCAAAATTAGCCTTTCTCTTTCATTGCTATCACTTGGCATCAGTTTTTGCTTCTTGCAGGCTTTACTGTTCGTAGAATCATACAATTCACTCACTCTTGTACCAAAAATGTTTCGGCTCAAAGTTCCCCCCATCGAACTGTGTTTTAATCAAGTCAAATTATAATAACATTGATTACACCCAGATTAGCACCTTGTTAAGAAACATGAAATATCAAAATCATATGCAATGCCATCAATATCCAAAGAAACATCATTAATATATTTCCATTAGGTAACAAAAAAAAAAAAATACTCTCTCCCCCATCCGAAACAATAAATAAAATAAGGAGAAAACAAGTCAAAACATTTCTGAACTGGAAAGTGGAGGAGTTTAGATCTTCAATTAATTACAATTCAAGGTAATAATCCACTCTAATTGCTGCATACAAGATACAAAATCAAGAAACCAGAAACAAAGAGAAGAAATGAATTTAAAAATATTCATACGTAAATAAATAAGCCGATTCAATGCGAAATATATCACACCATCCAAATTGAATTTTTCCAACATTCACTACCAAATCGAAAACACTAAATCTAGAAGAAATAAAAACTGACATTGCTAAACCCCAATCCACAGAGAAAATTCCGCAAATGAAGAAAAAAAGCGGTTAGCAGCGCCGCCCTGTCCAAAGAAAAATCTATAACAGAGATGAAAAAACAAAATTCACCTCGAAGGAGAATAGAAATCAATTTAGGAGGGTGGCTTGTTTCTACGAATGCATCATCGCCATTGACAGTGAGGAAAGATCTGTGTGCTGCCGAGCGAGTGTTTGGGACAAATACTTATTACGACGTCGTACTCGTCTTTATCACCAGGATGCGCATGCTGATGGAATTGAGTGTCACGCTATTAACGTCACATCTCCAATTTATTATTAATATATTAAAAAAAATACTTGGATAAATTATTTTAATTTATAAAAATGTCTCTAGATTGTTTTTTCAATTGCTTATATTTTATATCAAACTAGTGCACAAAAGTTCAATGCACAGTGTATGATCATGCTATATGTGCAAGTTTTCATGCAAAGATCGATGTGTGAAACAATTTTTTAAAAGTCAAATTAATGAGATTTCAAACTTTTGAGGTGAACTAATAGAGTTTCCTAGGTTTAAACTTTAAATCATAACCATTTACTAATAAATGGGAATTGATAGGTCTCACTTTGGAACCTTGGATTGATTTTTGATGATCGGCTGAAAATAATTTAAAAAAGCTTTGAAAAGAAAATGAATTTAAGACGTTCGATTGATTTCTAACGGAGGTTATTATAATTTATGATTAAATAAATTATTAAAAGAAACTGCAAATCATTCCAACAATAAGTTTATCGGTGACCTAAAGACGAGGATTATGATGTTGATTTCATTTATTTTTTCAAAATTTAAGAAAATGTCTACGGGAAAATTTCTATGTTATCTTAGTGTGCACTTGACATGAGTCAATGTAGAAATTTTCATCCAATATATATTGTCTTTTAAGGAAATAAATTAGGTATACCCTCGTGTCTTATTTTATGCTTAAGACAAATGGAAAACTTCCTCAAGTATAAAACATAATGTGTCGAATTTTCACACTAGGGTTTTAAATCAAAATCTAATCACTAATTCCATTAATTACTTGAAAGAAAGAAAGAATTATCGGGATTAAATATATCAAAGGTTTCTTTAAGGGGCATGAGTGCAAGAGAAAAAAGCCGATGATTTATACATTATTAATTAACTAAATTCATTCTTTTTCATTATATGTATATGAGTGTGACCATTCATATAGTCATCGACTAAATACTAAAATAAGACTTTCGGGGTGACAGATTCATGACTTTAAGGACATGTAATAAGCTAAAGTATTATATTTTTTTGATGAATGAAAATAAAATAGTTTCACTACTATTACAATATTTTTAACTTATTTTAGGGTAATGTTTGGTGTACTTACTTTATCCTCTTAAAATTGCTGTGTTATGGTAAACAATTTATTGGGTTTGACTGTTTCTTTCAATAAATGAATAATCAATGACATAGTTTAAAATTTGTTTCAATAGGGTCATTATGGTTTCGATTTTCTTAGTTAGGTCCTTCAAGTTTTAATTTTGTTTTTTAATAATTACTCAGTATATTTTTGTCATTTAACAAAAAATTTCATGCATCTTTATTATGATCCGTCCAAACATGTTTATATGAACTAAAAAAAAATCTCATTTTTTGTTAAAAAGAATTTTAGTTATGTTTGACAGAAATCCAACATCTTGTAAAGATTGAAACACTTGCATGCTTCATGCATATCTCAACTAAGACTAGTGTGTTGTATTCAACATATTTTGTAGAATAGCTAATATTGGTATGGTCATAATGAAAATGTTTAATGGAATTATAAGAATACTAAGTAATGTGTGTTACATTTTTTATTTTAAGAGAAATATGATCTTATTAAGTGCTATTGAATATTTATTTGAAGGAATATAAATATATTAGTGAATGTGGATTTTAAAGATTAGTAAAAGTACTTTTGTTGTGATGAAAAGACTAAAAAATAATATGTTTTGTAGGGTTCGATAATCACGGATGATGTATTAGTATTTGATTCCTTTATTATTAGAAGAAGACATTACTATACCATGAAACATGACATATGAATGAGATTAGGATGAATGAGTTAAAGACGGGAAGATTTCTTGATGGTCCAAGCACCATGACATTGTAGTTCTATGAACATAAAAGAGTGGATTCACAATAAATACTTTCAATAAAAAGGAAAAACTTAATTATATACCTTTGATATTGGGGAGAAACTTTGCGCCTTGGAAGATAGGTGCTAGTAAGTTGTTGAAACCTGTTGATGCTTTTTCGAAAAATGTTTGGGTGTTTTGCCTAGAGAAATAGAGTAATACATTTTGTGCTTCCAAAGAGCAAAAGACTTTAATTGTAAAGTAGACAAGGAAACAAGTCAAATATCTAGGCATCGATAATGACTTTGTGATAGTGTTAATATAATATCTGTCAATTTTTCTATTCATTATTTTTCTTGATTAAATTTTTCATATTATTTGAAATCAACTTGTTTCATGTTACTCGAATTGTCTTGTTTCTTTAGCGTTTGACCACGTGTATTTTTTTGGTCAAATTGGTTAAACCATAGGTTTTCGTGTCCTACATAGTGAAATCTCAAAATCTTACGTTGGGTTCATTAGTGTTTTGTTATCGAGTTTTGTTAGAAGGAAATTCCTAGAGCGTGTGGACTTTCAATGACATTCAGAGATTTTTCGTGTAACTGAGTCAAGAGAATTTGGTTAAATAAATAGATCAAACTATCACGGGTAGAATTTTTGTGAAAGTTTGAAATTTTCTTGATTAGGTTGATGAATTTTAATTAGATTTTAGATTGCAGGAATTTGATGATTTATTTAATATATGAAAATATAATATAATATTATACTTTTATATATTAAATAAATTAAATTTATTTTATTTTATTTGAAAATTTTATTTTTTTATTTTAAAAAAGGAAGATGAGGAAATCAATTTATAAATTGGGGAGGGAGACCTAATTTCTTGATGCACGTCGTTGGAAATCAACGCAGAGGTCGACACTTGCGATGATGATGGCAAAACTGAGCAATGGTCGGCACCTCAGCAAGTGTCAACCTCGACAGACTGTAAGGAGAAAATGTTGACCGAGAGCAACAAAGATCGTCCATTTTCTCAAGGTTTCCACCCCAGCTTTGAGGTGTCGTCTGCTTGGGTCCGCAGTAGCTCTTGGTGCAAACATGTGGGGGAGAAGTGTCAACCGCTAAGGTTGACCAATCGACCCATGCTGGTTTCGGTCGACTGCTTGTTGGTTGCGGTGTAACGCACAATCTTTTATTTTGGAAAATTTTTGTTGCCTCGGCCCTTCGTGCCTCGGAGAATTTGGCGACTGTTTGTTATAGTTTATTGGTTAGGTTCCTAGGGTTGATATAGAATCTACCCATTGTTCATCCTTTTATATTGATTAGGGTTTTAACGTTGGCCATTGTCAGTTAGGTTTCAAATCCTTATTTATTTTTCCTTTGAATCTTTTGTGATATGATTTCGGATTTGATGTTGGACTGTTATAGATATTGACAATGTCCCTGTTTCAAGTTTCTTGGATTCGATGCCTTGTTTCTGTTCTGACACATGTTTACGATTGCGAGTACCAGTAAATTGGTAAAGATGTTGTAGCCAATGGTGAGAGGGCTCGGATGTCGAGTTGAATGCCAACAATATTTCAAATGATTTGGGTTCTTCTTTTCTCTTCGACTTAGCATATAAATAATAGTTAGCTTTCTAGACTTGTCTCCAATAGATTTGGCTTCATGTAATCAAAGAGAGAGTGACTTAGGTTGAGCCCATGAGTTGTGCTGCACATTAGGAAGTTGCTTGAGTCAAATTTCGTGCCAATGTTCCAAGCATCCAAATTCCTTGGCTCCTTTTTGTTATTGAAATGACATTCTCCTTCAAACTAGTTAGGAAAGAGAGACCTACAAAATGAACAAAGGGTTAGAAAATTTATTGGTTCGGTTTGTTGTGAGGGAACCTCGTTGCACATCGTCCTCTTTGGGTGATTGAGAATTTGTCCTCAAATCCATGGCTTCCTTTAACTCATCTTCAAGAAAATATTGTTGCAAATTAGTCTCAAAACTCTAAGGTGGCTTCTCTTCAAGTCGATCAACTCCACTTGGAGAAAGTATTCCCACTTTATAGAACATAATCCCAATGTTGGCACTATATCCATTCCACCTAATATGGCATATGTCTTCATCCTCAAGGCAACTGTTCAACTTCCCATTTAAGTTTTTCTCTCCTCCTTTATCTCATGGAACGTCACACCGCAAATCGAGATGAACAAACCAATAAACTCTATCATGAATCATTGAGTGAACTGAACATACCATACTTTCTTCTAACCGGATTGAAAAGCAATCACCTTGGAAAACTACCTTGTGACCCACAGATGCTCTACCCCATTGATCTTGTTGGTCTTCACACTTTGGCATTGAAATTTGGTAAATGAACAAGTCCTTGGTGATGGATTGGAAATTTGTACTTTCTCTCACACAAACCGAGAGCTCAACTTGAAATGAATTCTTCCATTCATTCTTCAAACCACGATGGATGTTACAATCTACTTTTTCACGTCTTCCATGTGAATTGTAATACCCCCACCATGATAGAATCCTCTCTTGTTGTTTTGGATATTCCCAAAACAACAGAAAACTTGACTTGCCCAAAGGAAAACTTGGAAACCCCATAGGATCACAAAAATAAATAAGATGCAATTAGTCTCTTCCAATGTTGCATTTGGTACAATTGTCCATAAACTTGTGTTTAAACATTATTAAGAAATTTTCTTTCACAGCCCAAAACAATTTCTGCATCACAAACTAAATGTCATATTCTCCATGAGGAACCAGTCCAATCAATAAGATTTGGGTAACACCAATTGGTAACCAAAGTTTATGAATGATAAACTATCACTTCCATAATGTGTGTGCCAATGAGCTAAAATTTTATCAATAGATAAAAATATCCAAAGGATATACCAATTCAATTCCACAACTTGATAAATAACTCTTGACATTATTGAACACATATCCATCGAATATAGCTAAATCGTTCACGGTTTTGTCAAAAATATCTTGCGAAGGAACCAAATCAATACTAACATAAAAAGATATTTAATCCAAACATTTCCATGAAGCATATCACTCAATTTGGGATATACACATATCTCTTTGAATAGTCTTGGACTACTTGGATACTTTCATTATCACAAATGTCTCCATCTATAAACAAAAAACACACTTCCTCTTTTTGTAAACATGGACAATATAAATCGTGTATCCCTCTTCTCGGTTTACGGGATTTGGAGAACCTTGAGTCATCATTAGGAGAGGTGCCTGGTTACTGCAAAGAGTTCATCTTCATGCTTCCCCATGTATGTTTCCTCCATTTTGTAAGCCTTATCTTCGCAATGCAAAGGGGAAGGCTTTACAACACTATGAGATGTGATTCCTCTAAAGCCAATGATCTTTCTTCTTTCACCCTAAAATAAGAAAACTCTTCATAATATCTAGATAACCTTTCAAGCTTATGGTCTATTTTGAGGAAGGTTGTGAGAATTCATCTAACTCCTGAGGCATTGTTGCAACTTTTTCAACAAAAATATGGTTTGGTTTTGACATATTGTAACGACTTTTAGAAGACAAAGAATTACTTTTTTCCAAGGAAATATCACCAAATGAATGAGGGTAAAAGGAACCTAGATCTGATTCCAAATGGGGATGGAAGTTAAGACACAAACTTGCTTCGGCTTGAAAGAAAATCTTTTGGCCGAGGAGAGCAGTAACTTCCCACAACAAGCACACAATTATCACTACTTAGACTTATAGGCTGAAATTTGGACAACTTCTAGCTTTGGAAGTGGAGGACATGTCCTCCAAATTACACGGCTAGAAGCTTTGTGAAATGGAATATATGATGAAAAGAGTAGGTGGTGTCATATAGAAAGATTATGAATCTGCCCAATAAAATGGCCCTTTTTGGGAAAGATATAACTCGCTCGATTAATGTCTTCTTGAAGCATTTTTAGGATAGTTTCTTACTTTACATGTGAGGAAGAATGTCTCAACAAATTAAGGGCTGAATCTTTGTGGAGGAATAGATATGGGTGCGAATAGCAAAGTTTGTTCAGAAAGTGCTACAACGACACCTCCTTGGTATTCTTCAGCTTTCTTGGATGAAAGCTTCAAACATGCTTTGATTAGAGAGTTTTCTATACCTTCGCTGGATATTCAACGTCTATAGGAAGAGCAAAAAAGGGTATAGTAAGAAATTGATTCCACCTACACATACAAAAAGTGAAACCAAAACACACACACAATCCGCTAAGATATTACTCATCAAAAAAGGCACGACACTTAAGAGATGAAACTCAAAGTTTGAAGAAAACTTCAATACAATTTTTGTTGATCATTTGCTGCGTATTACCGGGCTTAAGGAGATATAAATAATACCTTTAGAAGAATTAGGGTTTTCACCCAAAAAGAGGTAGTCTCATGACATGCGAAACAAAAGGAGATGAGGTACTTGACTAGGCCATGTAGCCAAGAATCTATAAACCCTATTTTTGGAAGTTGACTACGCACTCCCAAAAAGATGTCTTTTCTACGACCTAGTACATTAATACCATACTTTAATACATTTTGAATTTCCAAAAATATAACACAACCAATGACTAGCACAACTAGACTTGGCTATGGATGATTTTCTCCATGTGAGATGTTGTAGCCAATGGTGACAAAGATCGGATGTTGAGTTGAATGCCAACAAGATTTCAAATGACTTGTGCTTCTATTTTCTCTTGGACTTAGCGTTGAAATAATAGTTAGCTTTCTAGACTTGTCTCTCATAGATTTGGGCTTCAAACAATCAAAGAGAGAGTTGCTTAGGTTGAGCCCATTAGTTGTGTTGCACATTAGGAAGTTGCTTGAGTTATATTCTATTCCAATTCTTTGAGAATCTTAATACCTTGCCTGCCCTTTGTGTATTGAAATAATGGTCTCCTTCAAACTAGTAATCAATTAGAGACCTAGAAAATGAACAAAGAGATTAGTAAACTTCTTGATTCGATTTGTTGTGAGGGAATCTCGTGGCACATCAATAGTGTGACGACTCCTCTTTCAACGACCACTGTGAGGACCACCCATTCTCCGCGGATCCTGGGACTGACCTGGGCCGGAGGTGGGTAAAGCTCCGCGGATCCTGGGGCTGACCTGGGCCGGAGGGTTCTATCGTTGAAAGAGGGGCCGTTACGAACCCACATCGCTTGGGGAAGTACATGGAAATGAAACATATGTAAGAGATCCCTCCCTAAATAGTAAGACGCGTTTTGGAGCTCAATTGACGACGGATCCCATAAGAACTCCGAAGTTAAGTGTGCTTCGGCGAGAGTAATTTCAGGTTGGGTGACCTTCGGGGAAGTGCTCTCGCCAAACAAAGCCGTGAGGGGAGGATATTGGGCTGCGGCCCAATCCCCGGAGCGGACAATATCTTGCTGGGATGAGGGGTCGTTACAAATGGTATCAGAGCCTGTACCCAACCGGAAATATGGCCAACGAGGACGTTGGGCCCCCAAGGGGGGGTGATTGTGACGACTCCTCTTTCAACGACCACTGTGAGGAACACCCATTCTCCGCGGATCCTGGGGCTGACCTGGGCCGGAGGTGGGTAAAGCTCCGCGGATCCTGGGGCTGACCTGGGCCAGAGGGTTCTATCGTTGAAAGAGGGGCCGTTACGAACCCACATCGCTTGGGGAAGTACATGGAAATGAAACATATATAAGAGATCCCTCCCTAAATAGTAAGACGCGTTTTGGAGCTCAATTGACGACGGATCCCATAAGAACTCCGAAGTTAAGCGTGCTTCGGCGAGAGTAATTTCAGGTTGGGTGACCTTCCGGGAAGTGCTCTCGCCAAACAAAGCCGTGAGGGGAGGATATTGGGCTGTGGCCCAATCCCCGGAGCAGACAATATCTTGCTGGGATGAGGGGTCGTTACAAATAGTGATTTAGCTCCTTTCGGTTTTGGTTCCTATTCCTAGTATAGGACTCATCCATATATTCCCCTTGTGTTTGAAAGAGACATTCCAAATGTTGGTCTTGTGATAGGTTGTGACGACTTTGTAGATTATGAAACTATTCCCGATAGAGTCTCTTCAGTTGGTAAAGAGCAATTGTCGTCGACGCAGGGGTTTATACTTTTTTGCATTGCATTGCATCGTTTTAATAAAACTTATTTTAGTGAATTTTCACCTATTAAAAACCTGATAGGACTTGTTGCCAGCACGTCAACTTTTATGTATATGTACATAAATTTTACACGTTTACCATTAACTCGTGATATTTCATTTCTTATTGTGATGTATACATTAGAGGATGAATTCTCTTGATGATTTGAATGGTTTCGGTGTCAAACATCATAAGCCTATCCCAACGCATCTTCTGTTGCATGAAAATAATTTTTTTGCACGTTACAAAAATGGGTAATAGGGCGGTGATGATGCGCCTTGGATTTTGAATCCATAAACCTAATCAGGGTATATCTGTTGATTACGATTTATGGGTGATGCTACTGGATCCTTGGATCGTTGTTGCTTTTATTTCCTCTTGACTTATGAGGTATTGTTGGATCTACAGATCGTCGCCTTTCTCTCATAGGGTGTTAGATGGGTCATTAAGAGATCTTTCTTTTTAACCAGGATTGATTTGAAATGAAAGTACAATGATGCCTTATTTTGATATAATTTTCTATATATGCAACAACGTTTTGAGTATTACAACATTGATTGCTAATGGAACGTGTTCTTAAAATGAAGGAAATGGATTTCTTTTAAAATTATATTTTGTAAATCCATGGAGGACATCTTAAGTTATCGTTTTAAGCAGAAATGTTAAAACTAGTTTTACATTCATTGCATTTAGTAAAAGTTTCCTATTGAGTCAGTCACTCACCACAAATGACCCTTTACAGCCAAGGATGAAGGCAATTAGTAGCAATAGTGCAGGGTGTTCTTCCTATTTTCCTTATTGTTTTAATTTGAGTGATTTCTTTGTGTACTAGTGAGGACTTATTTTGGTCGGTATAAGAATATCTTGTTTTGAGAATGTTTGGATCTTGTTGCATTGTTATTTTACTTATCACACTAAATTTCTTGTGATTGCTACGTGAACTTTTGCTCATCTTGTGTGCGCTAGTGCTCGATTCAATTAGAGTGTTCTCCTAACAATTGAGCCTTAAGTTGGGCAATCAAGCCCTTTTTAAGGACTGGGTCATTCAACCAAACGTTTCTATTAGTCTCACCTTCAGGTCGTGATAGAAATTTATTTGTACTAGTGCCAGGTTCAAAAAAGTTCTCTAGTAGTGATTTTGAGGATTTAATAGCGTGATAATTGGGAGGCTGCCATTTTGTGCGCAAAAGGTTTTGTGACACTTGGTAAATTTCCTTTTTGAGAAAGACTAGAATGCTTATAAGGAGGAGCCCTCATAGTAAAACCCAACATGGTAGTTCTGACCCTACTGCAGCCATGATGGAAGCACTGCAAAACCAACCAAAAGTAGCATTAATTAGAATCCTGAAATGACTTAGATGACTTATTTCCAAGAACTTGCTAGGTTGAAGTGTGTAAATTTGATGGAAGTGGAGAACTAGCTTCATAAGATGGAGCGTAACTTTGGGTCTTTTCATGTTCTAGAGGAATACAATGTTAGGATTGCTACCCACTACTTGGAAAAGTTAGCACATAGTTGGTGGAATGCAATCATGTCAAGCTTAGTCTATGGTGTGGAAAAACTATAAAGATGTGCTAAGAGGACAATACAGTAGCAAGAGTCACTAGTGATTCGATGACGAGGTCTTTTAATTAGTTAAGCCAAGGATCTATGACAGTGATGAAGTACTATGCTCAGTTCTACGAACTTTTGCACTACTATGAGGTGATTTCTGAGCTGGGTCATATGATGAAGTTGTAGCAAGGATTGAGGCCAAAACTAGAACAAGGTGTGGTTGTGATGTAGTATGACACTCTCCTCGAGGTTTTTGAGGCTACTCAGTGGATGGAGAGAGTTTTTTATGCCAACTATAGTAGCTTCGAGAAGAAGTTGGCCAAAAAGGAAGAGAGGAAGGTAACAAAGAAGAATAAGGGAAGATTCCAGGTACATGGGTCCAAATGGAAGTCAGACCACATGTGCCAGCCGTCTAACAATGGTTGATATAGCCCTTACACTTGTCATACTTGTGGACAAAGGGGCATTTGAGGAGGAATTGACCGTAGAACCACCAGCAGCTGCGGTAGCCACCACATCAGTTCTTCTCATCTTCCCAAGGTTGTGTTGCTCGGACTACTGCTGTGGAAAGGGCTAAAAGGGAAAGAAAAAAATCTTAGTGCAGGCATATGCATTTGGTAGTGTTAAGTATTTGTAACGTCCCGTAGCCCACTATTTCTACTTTTAACATTAAGTCATTCATTTTTGGTGAAAATGTAAAAGAAATAAATATCATGCTTTTAAAAACGTAAACAATGGAAGACTTTCAAACAATCTCAATTTAAACTTTAATACAAAATAAATACATACTCTACATGCTAGTTTAAAAACAAATATTTAATAAAATTGTTTATAATTGAAACTAAACTTAGTCAAAATAGCACTTATAAATTTGATTTTTTTTAAATATCATTCTTCATATTCATTCCTTGGTCAATGTCACACTAACAACCTTGTAGCCTCGCCCCGAGGAGCACATCTTAGCCTGCATCTTTTATTTGTTTCCTTCACCAATCAAGTCAATATTATCCTCACATATATCACAAGCTTCATCTATGAGCCTAACGCTAAGTAAGAGATGCATAAAAACAATATGATCATGATATTCAATTTCATAAAAATATATAGTTTCTTTCTTTTAAGTCTTTCTTCTTTCTTTACTTTCACTTAATAGTCCAGTCTCTTGGGTAATTCAGTCCAGATGAATGAGTAAGGACCATTTGGTCCACCTCATATGTGACCACTAACTCGTCCCTGCCCACAACGACTATTTACGTTTATTAAGTCATTCTTTCTATCCTTCAGTCTTTCAGTATTTCTATCTTTCTTACATTTCGTTTCATTGTTTGATCGTTAGAACAATCACATGAGAGAGTAGACACCATTTGGCCTCCCTCGAAGTAGCCTAACTCGCACTTTGCCCACAACAACTCGTTGTGTACTATAGTTTTGTTTTAGTGTTTCATACATGAAATCGTACGCATGAAAGAGGAAGTTAGTTCACTAGATGAAAAATAAACATCTTTGTATAAAAGTAAAAGCACTTGTTGTTTTGTTAACATCATACTTTTTACCTCACCCCACCATTCCACTCATTTTTCCACTTTCCTCTTGTTTTCTCTCTTGCTCAATTTTTCTCTCATTTTCCACTTTCTTTTCTCCTTTTTTTCCACTTGTTCCACTTACTTTTTCACTTGTTGCCTTTTTCACTCGTTGGCTTTTTTCTCTTTTTGAATTCTTTTGGAATCATCTCTTGATCCTCACAAACCTCTCAAGGTGTTCATGGCATTAGGATTACCATTCATCCATTTTGAATAAAAGAGTATTCGTTCTTGAATCCATTGTACTTGACTTTTCTATCGAATTGCCAAGGTCTTTCCAAAAGAATATGAGTTGCTTGCATAGGTACTACATCACAAAGAATCTCGTCTTTATAACTTCCAGTTGATAATGCCACTTTTACTTGCTTGGTGGCCTTCACTTCTCCACAATCACTCAACCATTGAAGCTTATACGGTTTTAGATACTTCTCAATTTTCAAGCTCAATTTTTCCGCCAATAAAGTAATAAGCAACGTTACTACAACTTCCACTATTAATGATACAGCTACATATCTTATTCTTCACATAGGATCTAGAATGAAAGATGTGATGTTTTTGCACTTCAACTCTATCATCCTTTGGTTAAATGTTAAGTGCTCTCCTTGTGACAAATAATTCGCCTCTCACGGGCTCTTCCACATCCATATCGCTACATTCTTCCAATGGTGAAATTTGTTTATTACTTAAGCTAATACTTGCCACATCGCCATTATCCAATATAGTCATAGCTCTCTTGTTCAGACAATTAAATGCAATATGTACAAATCCTTGACATCTAAAGCACTTGATTTCAGAAGTTCTAGTAGCTGTGGAGAATTCGGCTTGACCTTTCGTGTTTGTTGTCATGTCATTTCCTTTGAACTCCTCCTTTGGTTTCGAGATTGACTTTTCATTCTTCCAATTTGATTTCCAAGGAGAATTTGAGGCTGATCTCATCTTTGAGTTTAACTTGCCTTTTCGTTGTCGGTCAATCTTGATGGATTTATGTAACAACACCACCTCCATATCCATATAATGTTGTAGATCCACAATATCAACAATATTTCTATTTAATCCTCCAATAAATCATGTCATTGTGGCTTCCACATCCTCTTTTACTTGAACCCTTATCATGGCTACTTTTAACTCCTTATAATATTGCTCAACACTCTTAACTCCATGAGTCAAACTTTGTAACTTTCGGCACAAATCTCTATAATAGTGGCTAGGAATAAATTGCTTTCACATAGTTACCTTTATTTTCTTCCATGTGTGAATGGATTGCTCACCATATCTTCTCCGTTTCATTAATAATTGGTCCCACCATATGGTTACGTAATCTATGAACTCCATCATGGCTAGCTTAATTTTTTTCTCCTCGATGAAGTTATAACTATCAAACATATTATCGACTTTCCTTTCTCATTCCAAATATAACTCAGTATCACTTTTACCTTGAAAAAAATGTATTACAAATTTGATGTTGATTAGGTTTTCATACTCTCGATTTGCTTAAAATATTCTTCCTCTTATGTAATTATCATCCGTGAGTGATTCCTCATGTTCATGTACCATTGGTGCTTTAACTTTTCATGCATGACTTGTCGTTTGGGCCTCCATTCTATCCAACTGTGTGTTTAGTACCTTAAATTGATCTTGTATAGTTCTCATGAAAATTTTTATATCAAAATTACAGTGTTCTTCTTCACTACTAATGGTATGGTACAAAATTTTGAATAATCAACAAGAGAAGAAATAAATAAACTAAAAAATATGTTAGTTAAATAGATCTCTCTCACTCCCTCACGTGTTTACACTCGAATATTTGTCACTCCACTTGTGTTCCGCTAAAAATATGGCTTTTATAAAATAATCTCATCCTCTTGTCTTTTACCCCTTAATTTTCCCATTTAACTCTATATGTAACAACTTGATCAAGAGAAGATATTCAACAAGTTAAAACAAGCACAATCAAACTTTCAAGCTAAAAAATTCCAACCTTTAAGATTAGTAGAATCAAGCAATTTGAAAACGAATAAGTACAATCAATGAAGGAAACTTTGTTAGTATTCAAGAAATGAATTAACAAAGTATAATCAAAGAGATATTTTATGGTCAAGAAATTTGAAGATCAACAAGGATATTCAATTGACAATAATCTGAAAGTAAGAACAACAATCGATATTCAGAGCAAGAATCAAATATTCCAAGAATAAGAATCACAATAATTTTAATAACAAGAATGTAGATTTTTAAGCACAAGAATTGAAATTTGAAAATTTGAAACTTGAAGAAAGTATGTCGAATATCGCAAGAATAAGAATTTGAGAATAATGATTGAACATGTAGAATAACTCAAGAATAAGAATTCGAGAATAATGATTGAATATGTATAATATCTTAAGAATAAGAATTCGAGAATAATGATTGAATATGTCAAATAATTCTAGAATAAGAATTCAAGATTAGTGATTGAATTTGTTAAATATCTCAAGAATAATATTTCGAGAACAAGAATTTAGTACGTCGAATATCTCAAAAGTGAGAACTCGAAAATAATAAAAGAAAGTTGAGATTTTTGAAATTTTGCGATTTTTGCCCTTTTTGCTTTTTTTTTTTATTATGAAGAATTTCACAAAGAAGTAATTTCATGAACAAGAAACTTTTTTTCTTGACTTTGAAGAATTTTTTAAGAGAATAATTCAAGAAACGAAGAAAATTTGCAAGATAATAAAGATAGAAACTTGAAACAAAAAGTCTTTGCTCATATACCAAATGATAACAACATATATTCAAAACCCGAGACTCTACAACAATGCAGCATAAAACTAAAAAAAGCCTTAAAATAAAGTACGAGGAACTTGACACTAATCGAATCTTGCCGATGGATACAAAGTTATCAAGGTAGAGGAGGTTGACCCAAACCATACTTGATGGTAAGAACTATCAAGTGATCTCTCAAACTTTGACTTGAAGAAGACCTAGTTCTTCACATAGAACAAAAATAAAACTCTAAAAATAAACTCTCAAGACGAAAATTCAATTGCAAAAATCGTGTCTTTTTGAATTACATCCATGGTGTTTAAATAGCCTCAAGGCAGTCAGGAATAAGTCAACTTAACCTAATTATGAAATATGAAACTTAAAAAACTAAAAAATTAGTAAAAACACAAAAAGGAAGATGCTGGACATGCTGAATGAGCAGCGTGCGTGTGCGCATGTTGGGTGTGGCAATAGGTGAAGGCCTAGCTGGATGTGAGAGGGAAGGGCCTACTAACAGGGCGGGCAGGCACTGACAGGGAGCGTGTGAATAAAACAGGGGCGGTGCGCAGGAGGGTGTGTTGACGTGGCATCGGCGCAAGTTAACCTGCGGGTGGTCTCGTTGAGTGCGTGCGGTGTGCTGTGATTCATTGCATGTAGCTCATGCACTGGCTGCTCTTGTTCCTTCCTAGCAACACCTTTTTGATAGTCATTGGTCATCCTATGTTTTGTAATGGATCATGGTCCCTGAGTTGAGGCTTGGTTGCACCTTGATTTGCATCAAACACGCTCTTTGGCCTCAAGCTAACATAAAGATGATTTGCACGGTCTTCTATATAAAATGTAATATGGTGAAATCCTAATACTTGTTTGATAATTGTTTTTATAAACAAACTCTACTAGAGGCAAGTGATTCACCCAACTATAACCGAAATCAAGAATACAAGACCTGTAACACCCAGAATTTTCCTACAACGTGCGTAGCCCTTGGATAGGTTATTTTACGAGGGTTTAACATATATCATAAGGTTATGTTAAGTATTGGAATTAAAGTGCGTAGGATTTGAGTGATTATGAATTTGATATAATGGAACATTAATTGAATAAAGAGGGAAAGAAGTGTCTTTGGAAGAAAGAAATCACGTTGGCATGACATGTGGAAGAGAAAACAAAAAGTGATGTATGAAGTTTGAAAAGTCAAAAGTGAAATTTGACTTTTGTTTTCAACCAATCAAATGAAATCACATGCTTTTGATAACACTTATTCTTTAAATTGTTAAGTGAGTAAATTAAGTTTGAAGAAGTCAAACTTTAGTAAAAAGCAAGGTAATTCACGTTGGATACAAGTGTGAAAAAAGAGAGAAATTGGTTGAAAAGTCAAAAGAGTGTGGGAACAATTAAAAGTAGGAAAATGAGGTTTTTATTAAAAAGGGTAATTATGGAATGGAAAGTTACTTTTGGTAGGTAGATCATGCTTATCCATTTGATGAGAAAATATAAAGTGAAAGAGGTTTAAGGTAGTATTGGTTTGAGATTAAAAAAAAAAAACAGTAAAGTAAAAGAGTGATATTTGTAGAAATAAAAGTAATTAAAAAAGGAAAAGTGAATGATGGAATCACGTTGGAATTAAGTAAGCAAAAAGAGAGTGGTTACTTGGCTAAATACTGTAAGTTGAGTGGAATTTTTAAAAAAAGTGGAAAAGTGGAAAAATGAGTTTGGTTAAAATGGGGAAAGTGGTGGTGTAAAAGACAAAAGAATTTCTTCCACCCCTTTTTCTTCCACGATAGAACCAGCAGCCATGGAGGGTTTCATCTTCATCTTTCCTTCAATTTCTCAAGGTTTTTAAGGTAAATTTAACTGGGTTTTATGTTGGATACCTTTAGGTGTTGATTGGTGATGTTTTAGTGAGTTTTTGGTGAGATTTTGTTATGGTTTGGAAACCCTAAAGGGAGGACTCCGAATTTTTGAGTTAATTGCTGGTTTTCTCTCTAATGTTTGATGGTTTAAGCTTAGGATAGGTTAATTAGGTTGTTTATAAGGTTAAATTAGAGTTTGGTGGAAGTTAGTAAAAATCGGTTTTTAGAAACATTGATGCCCGATTCTGTTTTTGGTGTTTTTGGTTCGGCCAAGTGTTTGGTTGTTTAAATTGATTGCTTCAATGGATAGTAGACATAGAGAGGTTTACAGAATGGGGTGGTACGTCGAAATCTGATGAAAAACGAGAAAGTTATGACCGTTTGAAGTTTGACGGTCAATTTTGGGTAAAAATCGGGTTTGAGTGTTTAGGTTGAAAGATTTGTGTTAGTTGATTTAGTTGAATTCTTTAGAATCCTTTGGAGTGTTACTAAGTTGAGTTTTCATTATTTTAGGTGATCGAATGTGTGATTTGGTTGGATGAAGTGGACGAGAAAGTATCGAGCAACCAGGTAAGTAGTGGACCGCTTGTGTTTTGCCTTCGGGCCTACACCATGGAACGGTAGGGAATTGTTTGTTTGCTTTGTTTGGTTGTTTTGTTTTGTTTCTTGTTGAGCATTGTGTGTGGCATGCATCATGGTTTTCAAACTACGAAATACGTGTTTTGAGCATCGTTTGCAAACAGTGAAAGTACAATGTAAAGTTAAAAGATATGTGAGGCAATGTGACCTTTTGTGGAGTCGCCTCGTCGCGATTTAGTGTCTGAAAGTTTGACAGTTCGGGAGGGTTCCACAAAAGGTGTGTGTGGTCTCTTGTGGTGTAACCTCGTCGCGATTTAGTGTCTGAAAGTATGACAGTTCGGGAGGTTAACACAAAAGATGCACGGTGTTGTCTGGTTGAGTCACCTCGTCGCGATTTAGTGTCTGAAAGTATGACAGTTCGGGAGGTGTCTACCAGTGAGTTGATAATGAACGAGGTTCATTGATCGACGTGGGAGAAGATCATGTATGGCCGTCCCGTGTGTGAACACGATGTGTGCCTCGGATATGGCTCTGAGTGGTCAACGCGTGACCATCCTATTAGGATAGGTATCCGCTTGACGCATAAGTGAAAGTGATGAGTAATGAAACGAGAACGAGTGAACACAACCGAGAGTTAGAAACCGCATGTATTAGGGTTGTGGTGAGGGTTGTTGTGTAGTGTGTATTGTGTTTTCGTATGCATTATTCCCTACTTGCTAAGCATTAGGCTTACGTTTTGTGTTCCGTGGTGTAGGTATTGACAGGAGTACAGGTGAGTGCCTTACGGAAAGCCAGGATTGGAACGCAGTTGGTGATGTACGGGGCATGCCGGTGCAGGCAGTTGTCGGGGCGCCTCGACCATGGTCTTCGGGGGATGTGGGTTTTGTATGTTGATAGTATTGTAAATGTTTGTTTGTGGAATTGATAGGAATGTGTAATGTTTCTTTTTGGTTGATAGCATTTTCTCAACGATATGTTGATTGTTGGAGATTTTTAGGTTGGTTAGATGGTTAAGAGCATTCTGATTGGTTGGGATTAGATTTTATGCAGGTATTTAGCATTTTAGAGGCGCTATTTTCAGGCGTTACTTTGCCGAAATTTTCGGGAAGGACGCCGTGGTGATTAACGGTTAGGATTAAGAGAATTTAGCGAGTCTAGGCTTATTTTAAATTATGTTTTAATCGGAGTTAGAGTGAGACAAGTAGCGCACCGAGCCGGGGTGGATTCGGGGGCGTTACAAGACCTTAACAAATTGGCGAGAATCTTAATGGTATACTCTGACTAACCATCAATCTGAGGGTGATGCGCAATACTCAAATTTAACTTAGTACCCAAAGTTCTTTGAAGGTATTTCCAAAATTTAGATGTGAATGTCGAATCTCTGTTTGACATAATATTTGAAGGAATACCAAATTTGACCTTGTGAAATTCTACTAAAACTGCTTGCCTCAAATATGAGTCATTTGCTACAACAATTTAGCCTTTGAAAAATAGGAATTCATCTTAGCTGATCTCGCAAACATAAACTTGCTAACCAGCTCCAACCTTCTAAAATTTTTCATTGAAACCACCCATCATCGAACTTCCACATGTCCTTGACATGCTGTAGAAATGTAAGAGTTGTTACCAAGTTAAACATTCAAACCGTCTGACCATCATCTAGATATTAAAGCTCAAAATCTCCAATAGTCAAGCATCTATTCCAATCTTCCTATATAAGACAAGAAAAGGGTCCTTGAGGATGACGACTCAAGCCAGCCATGCGGTAAGAAACAATCAAAACTGGAGTAGTGTTGGACATCAAATCAATAGAAAACTCAATTTGGCAGTCAGATGGCACCCCAGGCATATCCTCAAGAAAACATCGAGATAATCTCAAAGAATCAACATCTCAGAATCATATCTGATCATAACAAGGTCACTGCTAATAGTGAAGATACATTCGTAGTGTTTTGATTTGCTCTCACCGAACAAACAAGCTCTTAAATAGGGTTAACAGTTATCATGGGGTATTATAAGGGTGTACTAGATAAGCCTGACTAGACATCTTTTCTTTCCTCTTCTTATTGCCATCAAAGAACTCATCTAGATTGAACTCAACACATTGAGCAACTACCACAACATCATAAATATTACTATACTCATCCAAAGCTTCACCATCCTCTCCACTGAGTCCATATTTTAATATACTAACAGAGCTTCACAAACTTGGCATGATATTCCACAACAGTGAATTCTCCATAAGCAAGATTGTGATAGACACATATCATGTTCTGCTTATGACACAAGTTGCAGTAATTGTCTCCAAAAACACCCTCGAAATGCTTCTAGCTCATTTCACTGATCGGGTAATCCAACTTCAGTGATTTCCACTAGACTTTAGCCATATTTTAAAATAAAACACTAGGAGTTCCACTCTATACTCAGCTAGAATCTCAATAGTATCCATGTTCTTTAACCATGATACTATACTAATTTTCTGTAGTAAGTGGGTCTTGTCCTCCCTCGAATATTTGTGGGTTCAATTACTCTAACTCTGTGAAATAATCCATACAACGAGACACTGGGCTTTGAATCCCATTGTCACTGTGCAAACTCTGCAACACATATCTTAGGGCTATCAAAGAGTCAGTCGGTTGTGATTCATCAGTTTTCACTGACAGTGTTGCAGGGCACAATTTCTAGGGAATCTTCTAGAAGACATTTTCAAAAATATGAAAAATTCACGATATAGATTAGGACACATCCTTAGGCATAGAAAATTGCAAAAGTATTTTATACCATCAGCCTATCTGATACCAATACCAAAATTTCTGTGACGTTCCAAATGCGACCCGAGACATAACGATGAATGACCCGACCTGAAAAAAGACTAGGCCACCCAACCCATCTATTTAATGAAATTAAAAGACAGGTGAAGAATTAAATAATAACGAGTGTTAGGGTTCAAACAAACTGGGCTAGTTCAACAAGTAACATCAAAGATAAAGTTATAGTGAAAGTATAATATAAAAGTGCCAGAAAGAAACATATATTTTGAAGTGTTTAAACAAAGATAAGGTTCAAGTCCAATCTCCCGACAAATTCTGAGTCGACAATCAGTGATTATCCTGACTAAAATCTTAAAGGAGTGATCGTTTGAGGTGAGTCAACTTAACTCAATTAGAGAAAAATTTATACTTAACATTTTAATTTTTAAATGAAATGAGGGAGCATGCCAATTATAAAACGTTCTTCTAAAACTAGTTTGTAAATTAACTCTAGGACAAACATTAAAACATTTCCAATATAATGTGTACATACATAAAATCGATCCTATTGTAGGTAATGAAAATCACAGTGAAATTGGAGGTGTTCATAGACTTCGGGCACATCATGCCATAAACATATTAATAATGGCAATACTCGGCTATCACTTAATCCACGAAAATAAGACCTTAATCAGGTATAGAGTTTTGCACCTCAGGACACAACACAGTCAGATATTCTATTACTCTAATAAACACAAACTAGGGGTGGGCCCAGACAATTCAGGATTTTTCTGCCTAGAACTAGAACTGGCCCCGGGCGGGACTCACTTTTGGTATTTTGTTCAAATTTAGCAAGACTGTTTTGAATTTTTGAATAATTAAGGCAATCTTCCCCAAAAACAACTCAAGGTAATCTTCCCCAAAAATAATTGACAAATCAAGCAATATACCAAAGGCAAAAATCATAAAAACACGCCTGAACATTAAAAAATACACAAGAAACAGTGAAACATGCCTGAAAAACATACAAGAAACACACATGAAAAATAGACACTTTCACGGCCACAACCTGGAATTTTATCGGTGACTGCCGACTAGAGTTTCATCGATGAGAGCGAGGTGATCGTGATTGTGCCTGAGCTTTGACTGTCGCAGGTGACTGTGTGACTGCGGGAGTCGAGAGTCGTGAGTCGGGAGAGAAAGTCGATAGAGAGTCAGGACTCGAGAGGTTCTCAGTTCTTCATATTTTAGAATTCTGAAGCAGTTGAAGTTTGAATTGCACTGCTGAGTGCCCCAGGTTATCCGACCCATGGGTCGGATAACCAGTTTTTTCCAGGCTGACCCATGGGTTGGTACTCCTATGGGAAAAGTCTGGTTCCTGAATTGGGAACCGCGGACCGGACCGCAGTTCTCGGTTCCTCAATCCATGGAACTGAGACCCGTTCCATGACACCAGGAACCGACCAAGAACCGGCCCGAACCGACAGTCCAGTCCAGTTTGCCAATTTTGGGCCAGTTCTGCCCACCCGTAACACAAACAAGTACATTCTTCAAAATTTAAACGTGTGTTTCATAGATTGATGAATCTTGGTACTCTTGACCAAGATGATCAATAAAGAAATAATGCATGCTCAAAATAAATATGTCTAGTGAAAATAAATGAGCAATATCATAAAATCGACAAGCCAAAAAATGAACACGTCATTCATATGAGAATATTGGGCAATAGTAATAGTCTCTAAAATTGTGTAGAACCTTCTTACACAGGTGGGTTTGTTGTCAATATGTATTATATTGTAAACCTAGAGGGTGTGAAGAAAATATACGAAATCATTACAGAATTTGTTACTCTCTCTCTTGCTTTTCCTATGGTTTCTTTGCTTCTTCTTCTTCTTCTCAAGTTCACTCAGCTCAACTTGGTATCAGAGCCAATAGAATGGAATCCTCTAGCAGCAATGCCCTTCCTTCCTCTGATCGAACTACTGCTTCTTCTCTTCCTTTCAGGTGATGAATCAAAATCTTACTGTGAAACTCGATGCTCACAATTATTTGGTGTGGAAAAACCAACTTCTTAATAATGTCATCGAAAATGGTTTGGAAAGCTTTCTTTATGGGTCTAATTCTGCTCCTTGTCTGTTCCTTTGCTCGGGTCACTAAGCTTCAAAACCAACTTCAAAATTCATCCAATGATGGCTTATCTGCAACTCTATATGCTCAGAAATTGACTTGCATTTGTAATTAACTTGCAGCTACTGTTGAGAAGGTTAGTCAGAAAGATAAATTCATTTATTTGATAAATGGATTAGGTAGTGAATACAATCCGTTTGTTGTGCGGTCAAAAGTCATCCTAATGTGCCCTCTTTGTTTTTGGGTTCCAAGTTTTAAACGATGATTTTCATACCTTAAACATGTTTTTTTGAATACGTTTTAAGTTAGGCTCTCAATGTTGATAAAAAGAGGTTCAAATGTTCAAGTTCGTTTTTAAAGTGTTAAAGGAAAAGGGAAAAATTTTATGTCAATAAACGAAAAGTAAGTTAAGAGTATGTCACGGCTAGTTCATGGCGGCCTTATTCTGCCTTTGGGTTGGGCAGGGTCGTCACAACTATGGTATCAGAGCCACTGGGTTTTAAAAAGCGTTTCTGTAGACTGCCTGTCAACACAAACCACCTCACGAGGACACTCCATCGACTGTAAGTGTTTAAGTTTAAGTAACTGTTATTAGATGTTTATTTTGTTTTGTAACATGTCTAGGAATGACAAGATGCCGAGAGCACCTGAGCAACCTCGAGAAGATCATATTAGCCAATTGATGGACCTAGTGAACCGACAGTCGAATCAATTAAGGATTCTATTGAACTAAGATGAGAATGGAAATGGAAACGGACAAGGTAATGCTCCACAGGACCAGAGTGGGGAAAGATACAGACGGCTTGGGCCCCCAACGTTTGACGAACACTCTTCGGACCCCACTTGTGCTGAGTAGTAGATCCGGAAGATTTAGAGTATATTTAATTATGCAAATTGGGGGGGGGGGGGGGGAAGCTGAGAGAGTGACATGTGCGGTATTCCATTTAGAGAAGGACGCCAATTTCTGGTGGGACACAGTTAAGGCCACAACAAATGCAGGGATTATGACTTGGGAAAGGGTGAAGATGGCGTTCTACAACAAGTACTTTAATCGGACCGTCCGAACCAACAAAAGGGCGGAGTTCACCCAGTTACGCCAAACCGGGTCAATGGCCAACTATGTATAAAGGTTTGAATCACTATCTCATTACGCAGGTCATTTGGTTAGCGAAGAGGATGACAAGGTCTATCAGTGTTTCCAAGGGTTGAAGTTGGAAATTTTAAAGGGGTAAAGACTATGGGCATCGAAGACATGTCGTACCATAGGGTCGTGGCCAAGGCCCTAGAACTTGATGATATTGAGATGAAGCTTCAATGACAAAGGGAACCGCCGAAGAAGTTCTTCAGAGAGGTGCAACCGCAGCAGAATCGAGGTGGGCAACCACAACAGCAAATGGACATCAAAAGGCCCAATGAAGCACCGATTGATCAGGGCAGGGGCAAGCAACCACAAGGGGCTCCCCAAGCTCCTTTGTGCCCTACATGTCAGAAAAATCATTTTAGGCAATGCAAGCTGTATTCGGGCCGGTGCTTCAGGTGCGATAGGATGGGTCACAAGGCCATAGATTGTCTCGGGCCATAAAAGAGGCAACTGGGTGGTGCTTTCGAGGATTTTTGCCTTGATTGAAGACGAAGAAGCTGCCCAGCTATCAATTGTTTCATGTACTATTTTGATTTGTAATGTAGTAGCTTGTGTTTTGATTGATACAGGAGCAACGCACTCTTTTATAGCATGAGAATATGTGTTTAAGTGGTGGCATCTATAGTTTGTTCCGTCCAACTGTAGCTACAGTGTTATTTTACCCTCCGGGGAGTTTTTACAATCGGACCAGGCGATACAAGAGGATGTAATATCAATTGGTGGTTGAAAGTTGTACGCGGACCTGATTATAATAGGCATGAAAGGGTATGGTGTGATCTTAAGGATGGATTGGTTATTTAAGCACTACGCTATGATTAACTATAGGTCGAGAGTGATAGATTTTAGACCCCCAAATGGTGAAGGTTACTGATTTCAAGCGACCCTCCATTTGGAATGGATGCCTGTAATATCATCCATGGATGACCAGCATTCGATGAAGATAGGATGCTCAGGCTTTATAGCAAGCATTTTTGATACACAGAGACAGAATGAGAAAAGGTTGCAAGATATCCCGATAGTTGAAGGGTTTTTGGAGGTTTTCTTAGACGAGTTACCAGGCTTACCCCCGGACAGAAAGATGAAGTTCGCTATCAAAGTTCTTCTTAGTTCGGCCCCAGTATTTAAGAACCCCTATCGAATGGTGCCAGTTGAGCTAAGGGAATTACAGGCCCAGTTGAAGGAATTGACGGATAAAGGCTATTTACGCTTAAGTGCTTCTCCCTGAGGTTCTCTAGTATTTTCGTAAAGAAAAAAGATGGCTCCCTAAGAATGTGTGTGGATTATTGGGAATTAAATAAGTTGACTATCAAGAATAAGTACCCATTACCAAGGATCGACGACTTGTTCGACCAACTACAAGGGGCAAGAGTGTTTTCAAAAATCGACTTGCGTTTAGGGTATTATCAATTGAAGGTTAAAGCTGAAGATATACCAAAGACAGCCTTCAGAACCTGTTACGAGGATTATGAATTTACGGTGATGTCCTTTGGGTTAACAAATGCCCCAGCAGCTTTTATGGACCTAATGAATAGGGTATTCCAAGAGTTTTTGGATAAATTTCTTTCATAGATGACATTTAGTGTATTCCCGAAAAGACGAAGAGCATGCAGTGCACTTAAAAGCCGTTTTGACTACTCTGAAACGGCATCAGTTGTATGCTAAGTTTTCTAAGTGTGAATTTTGGCTGGACCAAGTGAATTTCTTAGGCCATATCATTTTGAAAGAAGGAGTTTCGGTGGATCCGGTCAAAGTTCAGTCATCAAAGAGTGGCCACAGCCTAAAAATGTTAGTGAAGTACGGAGTTTCGTAGGTCTGGCTGGATACTACAAGAGGTTTATTGAAGGGTTCTCTATTATAGCTGAGCCTCTGACAAATTTACCGAAGAAGGAAGTGAAATACGAATGGTCTAAAACTTGTGAGGAAAGTTTTCAGACCCTAAAGCAAAAATTGACCACAACACCATTGTTAATACTACCGGTAGAAGACGGAAAATTCAGTATCACTGCGACGCGTCCAAAATAGGATTCAGATGCGTGTTGATGCAAGACGGAAAAGTAACTGCTTATGCCTCTAGACAACTGAAAAACTATTAGTAGAATTACCCAACGCACGATCTGGAATTGGCAGTGGTAGTGTTTGCATTGAAAATATGAAGACACTACCTTTATGGAAAAAAAAAATACAAGGTGTTTTCAGACCACAAAAGCCTGAAGTATCTCTTTACGCAAAAGAACTTAAATATGAGGCAAAGGAGGTGGTTGGAGTTTGAGAAGGATTAAGACTTCGAGATAAAGCACCATCCTGGAAAGGCTAACACGGTGGCAGACTCTTTAAGTAGGATGCCTAAGATTATGCAATCCACCTTTTCCTGCATGACAATTTCTTTGGGAAAGGAAATTCATAAGTTTCAATTGGAAATAGTTTCAGAGCTTTCGGCCTTGCTTTCAGACTTGACAATACAGCCGACTATCTTAGACAAGATTAAGGAAGCTCAACAGAAGGATTCAAAGGAAAAGGAGGATATTTTGAATAAGTTAACGGGGTATTTTTCGAATTTGGTTACTCGGAGGAAGGCATTCTGAAATTTAGAGATCAATGGTACGTTCTAAAGGATGAAAATTATGGAAATTGATCTTGGCAGAAGCACACTCATCGTTTTTCTTAGTGCATCTCGGCAACACCAAGATGTACAGAGATTTGAAGGTGCACTATTGGTGGCCCAACATGAAACGAGAAGTAGCCAGCTATGTACAGTCATGCTTAGTTTGCCAACAAGTGAAAGCAGAACACCAGAGGCCCGGTGGGACGTTACAGCCTTTACCGATTCCTGAATAGAAATGGGAACATAGTTCAATGGATTTTGTAGTTGGCTTACCGAGGATAGCCAAGGGTCACGATAGTATATGGGTCGTAGTGGATAGATTGACGAAGTCGGCCCATTTCTTGCCAGTGAAAATGACTCATACGATGAACCAATTTGAAGAATTGTACGTCCAAGAGATTGTTAGATTACATGGGATTCTAGTATCAATTGTTTCGGATCGAGATCCCAGGTTTAACTCGAGATTTTGGAGAAGTTTACAGGGCTCTATGGGCAAAAAGTTAATATTTAGCACTGCATTTCATCCTCAGACCGATGGACAATCTAAGCGGATGATTCAGATACTTGAGGACATGTTAAGAGCATGCATGCTAGAGTTTCAGGCATCATGGAGCCGGTACTTACCACTGGTTGAATTTGCTTACAATAACAGTTACCAGTCTACGATTAGTATGGCTCCTTATAAAGCGTTATATGACAGAAAGTGCAGATTGCCTCTGTATTGAGACGAAGTGGGCGAAGCAAAATTGACCGGTCCAGAGATTTTACAGCAGCTATTCAAGAAGGTCATTGTTATTAGGCAAAGAATGGAAATTGCACAGAGCCAACAGAAGAGCTATGTAGATCGAAAGAGGAAAGATCTAGAATTTATGACAGGAGATGAAGTGTTCCTAAAGATTTTTCCGTTTAAGGGCGTTTTCAGGTTCGGTAAGAGAGGGAAGTTAAATCCACGATTTGTCAGATCGTTTCCCATAACGGAAAGAATAGGCGCTACGACGTACAAGCTACAGTTGCCATCATCTATGGAAGGAGTTCATAATGTTTTCCACATGTTGATATTGCAAAAGTGCGTACGCGATCCCCAACACACGTAGTGGAACTGGTGAATCTCGAAGTTCAGCCAACTTTGAGTTATGAGGAGAAACCAACCCAGATTCTAGAGTCTGCAGTGAAGGTCCTACGCAATAAGACAATCCCTCTAGTGAAGGTTTTATGGAGTAATCATAACGTAGAGGATGCCACGTGGGAACGACAGCAAGACATGATGGACAAATATCAAGAATTGTTCAGGAATGCAATTTTAAGGACAAAATTTTATTAAGAAAAGTAGAATGTAACACCCAAAATTTACGTGTCATGATTTCAAAGACAGATCCAGAATATTAAGGTTTTACTGCCTATTTTAACGATGAAAAATATTATTACACGAGTAAAGGAAAAACATTACAAAGTTGCTCGGGAAATTATTTTAGGGGATAACCGAACCGAATCAAAATATGGATATCAAATGGGGTAAATTTGTAATACTAATGGTCAATGTGTAAATAGACAAAGAAGGGAGGGTTAATTTGTGATTAGGGTATAATAAAACCCTCCCATCCTCTATTTCTCTCTCTCCCATGTAAGTTTTCTTCTCATCTCCTCTATTCCTCTCTTCTCTCGGCCATCCTTCCTCCACGCCAAGCGACTCACTTCTCTCCCTCCAACTAGATTTTTCTCCTATGTTTTGAAGATTAAAGGTAAGGATTGGTTTTATAAAGTGAATTTTAAGTTAGGGTTGATATTTGGGGTTGATTTGTATGGGTTTGTTGGTGATTTTAGGGTTTTTTGAAAATCTCCTCCCTCTTAAAGTTTTGGACCGAAATTCACTTTATTTGGGTGTGCTTGTTTCCTAGCTCTTCGTCCTTTTAAAAACTTGCATAAATTAGAACCTCCTTCTAAGGAGTGCATCTTTCTGGGTTATAGTCCAAATCATTAGGGTTATTTGTGCTAATCTATTATGAATGCTCATTTTTATATTCCTCGCCATGTCGTCTTCAATGAGGAGTCATTCCCTTTCGCTTCACTAGGTTCCCGTGCCATTCCTTCTTCCTCTACTAATTTTTCCGTACCCATCTCTTCATTATTTAAGTCGCCCTTATCTCCAGCAGTGTCTGCAATTATTTCTCCCTTGTCGTCTTCTGCTTCTTCAGACTCTGTTTTTTTCTTCCCCTTCTGTACCACAAGTTCTAAGTCTTACGGTTAATGTATCTACTTTTCATGGTTTTTCCCTTTAGTATTTTTAATTCGGTTTGTAATTTTAGTTACCTATACTCATCATTTGTGTTCTTATCAATATAATTGTAAACATCTATTAGATGATAGACAATATACAGAAGACATCAATTTCTGATCTCTCTCTCTTTTCCTTGCTGCCATCGCTGTTGTCTTCTTCCTCCTCTGGCTATCGGCCGCCACAAGCTCAACGGCCTTATTGTATTTCAGCGTGGTATCAGAGCCAAGCAATGGCGTCGTCCAGCTCCACGATCCCCTCCTCCTTGTCAACTTTTCCATCTTCCCCTCTTCCTCTGTTCCCCTCAGTAAATCAAACGTTAACCATCAAACTGAACAATACAAACTATCAAATTTGGAAGGCACAACTCCTCAACGTAGTTATTGCGAATGACATTGATAATCTCTTGGATGACTCTTTTCCACCACCCCCACAACTTCTGGACTCACTTTCCTTTAAGAAAAACCCAGAATACACTACCTAGTAGAGGTATAATCGACTCATCATGAGTTGGATTTTCTCGTCGATATCTGAAGAACGGCTCCCACAGATTATGTCTTTCACCAATGCTAGTGAAGTCTGGGGTGCTCTCACCCGTATTTTTGCTTTCTCGTCTTTGGCCAGTATTACTGATCTGAGAAGCCAAACTTCACTCCCTGTCAAAATAAGAACTTTCAGCCGCTGCCTATATTAAAAAAATCACTACTTTAAGCAACATGCTTGCAAAATTGGCAAACCAGTGTCTTGTCAAAACCATATGATTTAGTGCTGGGTGGACTCGGAAGCGAGTACAACACCTTCGTCGTCTTAATTACAAATCGGCCGAACCAACCGCCTCTGAAAGAGATTCACAGCCTTCTCCAAAGTTTTGATTTTCGGTTGGAAAAACAAAACTTGGCTGCTTCTCTTCCTTTGCCAAATCTGATACTAGCGAATGCTGCTAATCTCCGTCATGTTCGCCACGGCTGTTAAATAGGTTTGAGCTATTTGAATGGAGCGTGAATTCGTTTGTTTAGTCTATTAGTTAACGCCTATGTATTTTGGATAATGATTCAATTATGTGTAATATAGGTTCGTGATTCTTCGTGGAAATATGTTCAAGGCTCACAATCTCTAAGGACGTCGGGTAAGTTCATGTGCTTAGGTTGGCCCTTAAGGCCCTACATCACGAAGGTACTAGGTTTTAACGTCGTCAGGTTTGTTGACAGGTAGTTAGGTCGTAGATTACGTCCTAAGTAAATGTGTTGCTTTATGTATCGTCTTGATGACCTGTCGTTTATTTATGCTTTGAGGATTGTCTTTTCATTACGTTACGTTTATGCACAACGTATGTTCATGCATCACGTTTTTCACTAAAGTCATTCAAAACATTTTATGCACGTGATTTGAAGTAAGAAAGATAAAATATGTAAATGTAAAGTACCGTTAAGTGTGGGACGAGTGCTGACATATGTTTTGTCCTTCTCTGGGACTAATATAAAACCGTCCTCGTCGCGGACAAACATGTGATTTTATTTCTCCTCAAACATGTGTTTTATCCCTCCCTGGGAAATGGCAACAGTACTAACCATGTTAACCCACGTCAAGTACGTAATGTTTCCCAATCCCTATAAGCCCCACTTATACCACATGTTTACTTGAATGTAAATGTAAAGTAATGTTCATATATTTGAAATGTTCATGCATAACATGTGCATCTTTCGTTTTTATGATCTTATTGAACTTTAGGCTCATTTGTTGAACTCTATGATGTAGGTACAGATCGTACGGATGAGAACTTTGAGCCTCAGGCCGATGAGTAGGTGCGGTTGGCGGGAAGAGCTTGCGGGGTAGGTTGGGGCAGTAGGCATATTTTGACCCGTGGGTGACGTCTCGAGGTTTACGTATGTTTGTATAGTCTTTTTGGGATTTAGATGATGTATAGGTTTTGTGTTGATATTTTAAAACTTCTGTGTAAATAGTCGCCTTTTTGAAAATATACTGGAACTGTTTGGGCCATTAGGTTATGCATGGATTTGTTCGGTTTTTAGATCAATCCATGCAGTTTGATTTCTTAAATTTCTGCCACGTTTTCTAACACGTTTAAAATTATGTTTTGAGTCGGGTTTTTGGGGTTTTGAAGTATTTTGTGTTTAAAGAGGGTGGAAAAGTTTTTAGATAAGTTTAATGTGAAGTGTAGGTGGTAGAAATGGAGAAAAAGTGAAAAAGGGAGAAAAAGAGTGTAAGAGGTGCGCTGGTGCGCCGGGGGCGCGCATGGCTCGTGGATTTCGCGCGCAGCCGATCGATTGGCTAAATGTTGATTTTTGGGCGAGGAACCAGAGAGTTCGCGATCAATCAGCTGCCCAACGCGCGCACCGGGTGGGCGACGAGCGTGTGCTAGATGTGTGTCGCGCGCGCGATGATAGCGTGCCACGCGTGAGAAGGCCGTGCACCATGGGCGCACGATGGCCGCGCGACACACGCGCCCAGTGCGCGCGCGCCGCATGCCAAGTGCCCAAGTTGACTTTTTTCAAATTTTTGTTTTTAAACACATTTCAACCCGACGTTTCGCGATACTTCCAAAACATATTTTCTGAACGTTTTCCCACGTTTTTCAAATAATTTAAACTACCCAAAAACCGAGTCAACGTTTTATCGAAAATGACTCTAGGCTCCGATTTAGAGTTTTAAAAAGTCAAAAATTTTCACGCCCTAAATATCTTAAACAAAAGAAAGTCATGTCAAGTTGATAGCGACGTATGGGTCGTCAAAGTGTCCATCCGAGCAGCGCTGGATCAACCTACTGCCGCTCGGCCTGGCCGAACAAATTCAAGGCTCGTTGCCAAATTTGCCAAAAACCAGGCCATTCAATAATGGCCTATTACCACAAGCTTAATGTTTCCTATGGGCACCCACCTCGGCCCAACAAATCTACAACCCAACCCAAACTCTGTTCAACCACCCAGTAGCCCACATACTCTAACAATTATATAACCCAGCCCAGCCCATTTTCACTTATCCAGCAACCAACCCACATGCTAAGTTTGCCAACGTCTCTGAAGCCCAACCCCAAGCCTTTTACACTTCACCCTCTCTGTTCTTCAGCCCAGATCACCCACCGTCCTCCACTACCAGACTTCTGTCAACCCCAAACACAATTCCCTCTGTTGCACAGTGAATTTTGGACGTCGGTGCAACGCACCACTTCACTCCACACGAATCAATCCTTCATCAACCTCAACCTTATATCAGCTCCCAAATTGCCACTGGCAAAGGTAAACCACTTCAAATTTCTCATCTTGGTTCTATGGTTATTCCGACTCATTCTCGGCCCTTAAAATTGAACACCGTTTGTTACATTCCACTAATGTCTCAAAATCTTATCAGTGCCAACAATTATGCCGATACAATTCGGCTTATAATGAATTTCATCAAAACTTTTCTGTGTCAAGGATCGGATATCCCATCAGCCACTGCTCTGAGGTTCCCTCACTGATGGGCTCTACCAAATTCCACCGATCTTACCGGTTCGGGCACTGCATGTTTGGCTGCCTCCCTTGGTCAGTGACTCTTCCTTTTTTGGCACCACCGATTAAGACATCCATCGTCCTTTGTTTTGCAATGTGTATTACAATCATGTGGTATTCTGTTTTCAAAAACAAATATGTCACCTTTTTGTGTTTCTTGTTCGATAAGTAAAACTCATTGTTTACCCTTTAAAATTTCTATTTCACATGAAAATTCCCCTTTTGATATTGTGCATACTGATGTTTGTGGTCCGTCACCTGTTAATTCTATCACTGGTGCACAGTATTTTGTTGTTTTTGTAGATGATTGTACTCGTTTTACTTGGTTTTTTACTCTGAAATTAAGAAGTGAAGTTTACACTACTTTTATGCACTTTCATAAATTTGTTCTTATTCAATTTGGAGTTAGTATAAAAAATGCGCAATATGATGGGGGTGGAGAATTCTAATCCCTCTCCTCTCTGTTTAAGTCCCTTGGTATTCATCACCGTATATTTTTTCCATATACTCAAAATCAAAATGATCGAGTTGAACGTAAAAATCGTCATGTGGTCGAAACCGGTCTTGCATTATTGTTTCATTTCTCAATTCCTCAATACTTCTGGTCTTATGCTTTTTCCAAAGCAACTAACCTAATAAATTTGCTTCCTACTCCTGTCTTACACAACAAATCTCCCTTTGAATGTTTGTTCAATTCTATTCTGGATTATCCATCACTACGTGTCTTTGGCTTTCTTTGTTTTCCTTTTATTCGACCTTTCAACAAACATAAGTTACAACCTCACTCTCTTCCTTGTGTCTTCTTAGGCACTAGCTCTCAACATAAATGTTATATTTGTTTGGATCCTCACTCGAACAAATCTTAGATTTCTCGACATGTTATTTTTGTAGAGTCCAGTTTTCCTTTCTCTTCTATTCCCAAATCTAGCGCGTCATCACCCTCGTTTTCCCTATCCATTCCCTATCTATCATTTCCAGCTTCCTCGACCAATCATACGGATTCTCCTTCCTCAGATACCTCAATATCTCCCTCTCGAACCACAACAATAAACCAACCCTCCTCCCTACCCTTATCACCTCCTATACAAATTCCAGTGAATATCCTACGAGAACACGAGCCAAAGATAATACTTTTAGACCCAAAGCCTTTTCTGTTGAGACTACCATTGAACAAAAAATATTTCTACAAGCCTCAAAATATTCACATTGGTTAACTGCCATGTAAGAAGAGATATCAATGCTAAATGAGATAAATACTTGGACTCTAGTGTCTCTCCCTCTAGGAGCAAAAATTATTGGTTGTAAATGGGTCTTCAAGACAAAGCTTAACTCAGACGGTACCATTAGCAGATATAAGGCTCATTTAGTGGCTAAAGGATACGATCAAACAGAAGGCATAGACTATCAAGAGACTTTTAGTCTTGTTGTAAAACCAACCTCAGTCTGAACGACTCTTTCCTTAGCAGTCTCTTTTGGTTGGAATATCAAGCAGCTTGACATAAGCAATGCTTTCTTATATGGTGATTTAATTGAGATAGTGTTTATGCAACAGCCTCTTGGGTTTATCAGTCCATCTCATCCATCGGCTATTTTTCTTCTACATAAATCACTCTATGGTCTCAAGTAGTCACCTCGAGCCTTGTATACAAAGCTGCACAATGCTCTAGAAAGTTGGGGTTTTACGGCATCAAAATCTGATTCTTCCTTATTTGTTTGTTGTACGCGCTCCTTTATTCTGATTATGTTGGTTTATGTTGATGACATTATCTTAACAGACAACTCTCCTGCTCACATGGATAAGCTGTTAACTTATCTACACTCAACTTTTAAAGTTCGGGATCTTGGACCTCTATCATTCTTTCTAGGGATTCAAGTCACCCGTACTCCTACAGGTTTGAGTTTCTCATAATCTAGATACATATATGAATTACTTCACCGAGCACATATGGACACTTGTAAGCCAGTCCCCACTCCCATGGTTACTGGACCGATCTTATCACAGAAATCTAGCACACCACTACGTGATGGCTATCTCTATCGCAGCATCGTTGGTGGGCTACAATACTGTTGTCTGACCAGACCAGATATTGCTTTTGCTGTCAAAAAAGTGTCGCAATTTATGCATGCGCCTACAGATGTTCACTGGCAAGTTATCAAACGAATGTTGCGATATCTTAAAGGTACTTCATCTTTAGGTATCTCCTTTTCGCCCTCTAACAGTTGCACTTTGACTTGCTATATGGATGCAGACTGAGCTTCTTGTCTTGATGATCAAAAAAGTACAGGTGGTTTTTGTATTTTTTTGAGAACTAGTCTCATCTCATGGTCTTCAGCTAAGCAAAAAGTCGTTTCACGCTCTAGCACCGAATCAAAGTATCGTAGTGTAGCAAATGGCACAGGAGAAGTACTATGACTCCAATAATTATTAGGCGAATTGGGTATTGTGTCCACAGTGGTACCTCTCATTCTCTGTGACAATTTAAGTGCCACGTACCTCACTTCTAATCCAGTACTACACTCCAAATCTAAGCATGTTGTATTGATTTTCATTTTGTTTGGGAGAAAGTACTAAAGAAATTGCTACAAGTAAAGTTTACCTCATCTGAAAACCAACTAGTCAATGCCTTAATAAAACCTCTCCCGCCTTCGAAGTTTGATCTCTTTACATCCAAGCTCTTTGGCCTACGTCCATGATCTTGAAAGGAATGTTAATGTATCTGCGGTTCATGGTTTTCCCTTTAGTACTTTTAGTTCGATTTGAACTTTTAATTACCTAAACTCGTTATTTGTGTTCTCATCGATATACTTATAAACATCCATAAGATGATAGACAATATACATAAGACATCATTTTCTGATCTCTCTCTCTCTCTCTCTCTCTCTTTTCCTTGCTGTCATCGTCATCCTCTTCTTCCTCTGGCTATCGGCCGCCACAAGCTCAACGGGCTTACTGTATTTCAACGCTTAGTAGTACCCATTCTATGATTAACCTATGCCAACTCTTGCGTTCATAAGTCTAAAGTGCTAAATTAACTATTAGTGTCGCTAGTTTCTAAACTATCTATTTTTTCAAGCTTCAAAATGTTCTAACTAAGTTCAAGCCATGCAAGCTGAATGCAGGCTCTTCATCGTGGCCACATTTGCAATCTTGTAGATCCTCTAGATGAAGCAAAAATAGTTGGTTGTAAGTGGGTTTATAAACTCAAACTTAACCCAAATGGTCCTATTGCACGTTATAAAGCATGCCTTCTGGCAAAGGAGTTTTCCCAAATAGAAGGGGTGGACTAATTCGAGAATTTTAGTCCGGTTGTTAAACAAGCAACAATACGTCTTTTCTTTCTCATGCTTTCTCTCATAACTAGAGCATTCATCAATTAGATATTATTAATGTCTTTTTGCATGAAGTTTGAAAGGAAATTGGTTAAATGACACAACCACCAGGTTTTATACATTCTTCTGAATCTTTGAAGGTTTGTCTCTTGTGAAAATCTATATATGTGGTGAAACAGTCTCCGTGTGAATGGTATTTGAAGCTTCAAATTGCTCTACTTAATAGTGGTTTCTAGCTTCTTGCTCCGACAACTCTGTGTTTCTGTTTAAGTCTAATTCAGTTAATGCATTCCTCCTTGTCTATGTTGATGATATTATTCTTGTTGCAAGTGATTCAGATTTTACTTGCTGCTAGCACATGTCACTTCTTTATTTGTAGTGAAAGATTTGGGCTATTTACGTAACTTTCTTGGTATTTCAATTAGTTTTGACAATGCTACATTCTCTTTATCTCAACAAAGTTATATTCATGATCTTCACCTGAAAACAAACGTGCATGAATCTAAACTTGTTGCAACCACGATGGCAGCTGATCAACTATTGTCTCTCAAGTCTAGTATTCCTCTGCCCAACAGTTCTCAGTATCGTAGGGTTGTAGGTGCCTTCCAATACAATATTCTAACAAGACCGGACATTAGTTTTGCTGTAAACAAGGTATGTACATTAATACATTCCTCGACGAATATTCATTGGCAAGTTGTGAAGCATATTTTGTGCTATTTAAAAAGGACTTTAGACTTCTCACATATTTTTTCTAAAAATACAGACTAATCTTTGAGGTATTTTATGGATGCGGATCGGGGTTCTTGCCCTAATGATCGTAACACAAGTGCTTATGGTATGTTCTTTGGTGCCAATCTTGTTCCATGGTCTTCTTGTAAACAGAAGTTCGTGTCTCGCTCCAGCATGGAGGTAGAATATCGTGCCATTGCTAATGGTGCCGCTAAGTTATATTGGTTGGGCTCATTAATGGGAAAATTAGGCTTACTGGTTCATCCTCTTATTATCTTCACTGATAATGTCAAGGCTTCATACTTGTCTTCTAATCCATGTATTGCACTCGAAATCAAAGCATGTGGAAATCGATTTCCATTTTGTGAGCAATAAAGTTGCACACCAACTGTTACAAGTTAAATTTGTTCCATCAGCTCAAGAGCTCGTTGAATGCCTCACAAAGCCGCTTCCAACAACTAGAAAAAAATTTATTACATTAATTGCATTAATAATTTTTTGACACGTCAACAAGTTTTTTAAGAGAGTACACCTAACATTACTCATTCTACTTTTACCCTCTTATTCTACTCTCTTAAAATACTTATTGACGTGTCAATTAACGATTGATGCAACTAAAGTACAATTAATGTAATAAATTAGAAATAGTTCATTTCTTACCTTAATTGCATCAATAGTTGTTTGACACGTTAACGAATATTTTAAGATGGTAAACATAACATTACTCATATATATTATGTTTATTATAATTATCCTTATATACAGGTGATAATAAATTATTAAATACAAATTATGATATTAAATTTGAAGTATATAAGATGATATGGATCACGATTTACTAGCTCATAATGTGTAGAAACAAATGAAAATATTTGTTGTTTGATAATTTTTGTTTTTTTTTTTTTGTGATAGTTAAAATGAGAATTATAAAATAATTAAAAAACTTAAGCTCCCATTTTACTATGGCTTCTAACTCTTTTAGAGAAAAGTATAAAATTTTGATCAAAAGTGAAGGCTTGTAGTAATGGATGACCAAATGCTTGACGACTTTTTAGACAAATCATTTCAAAAATTTGACGTATGTCTATTATATTGATAACTTGAAATGGATAAATAATACAGATTAAAAAACTTAGAAAATAAAGATCATTTTAATGGTATATGAATGAATCCATGTCATGTTATTAAGAGGATCCATAGTTCTTATGCTGCTATTCAGCTTTAAGTAAACTAATATACGTTCATGCTTGCTACAAATTTTGCATTCGCAATAAATTGATAAATTATTATGTTGGAAATATAATCTTAATTCAAATAATATATTTTAGTTAATGTATGTTTTAAATATGTTTTTGTTAGAGTCCATGTATTTGTGAAGAGTACTCTAGAGAGTTGAGATTCATATATGTGTAGGTACATTGGTTCATGTGCTTAGGTGATTCATTAACTGTTAGTTCATGTATTAGTTTAAATAGGTGGTTCACGTATTGTTTTATACATGTACCAAAAAATCCTATAAATAGGATGTGAGTCTAGGCATTTTCAAATCAAGCCAATAGCCAAAAACATTTCAATAAAATAGTTTTCTCTCAAGTTCCCTTCTTTCTACTTTATTTTTTCTTTCTCCAAAAATCTCTCTTCCTCATTCCAACAAATTGGTATCAGAGCTAGGTTTTTCAATCTCATAGAAATGTCAAATTTTGCATTTCAATTCCACTTCTCTCAACTCACGAAAGACAATTATGAAGGTTTTGCTTGGCTCGTAAGATATATGGGAGATTGTCGATAGAGGCCACAAGGAGCCTCGTGATGATTTTGCGATAACTCCTAACCAAAAGGAGACTCTCCAAAGAACGCCTAAGAGAGATCAACAAGCTCTTATCCTTATTTATGCATGTTTGGATGAAGCCACGTTTGTTTGTGTATCGAATGCAACCACCGCTAAACAATCATGGGAGATTCCACAAAATTATTATCAAAGAGTTGATAAGGTTAAGAAGGTAGGTCTTGAAATCCTATGAGGAGCATTTGAAGCATTGCAAATGCAAGAATCCAAGCCCATAGTGGATTTCTGTTCGAGGGTTTTGGTGATCGTAAATCAACTGAAGAGATATGGAGAAAGAATGAAAGATGTTCGTGTCAATGAAAAAGTTCTTCACTCGTTGTATTCAAAGTTTTATTATGTGGTTGTAGCTATCGAGGAGTCCAAAAATTTAGCTACCATAATGGTTGACCAACTCATGAGTTCTTTACAAGCTCATGAAGAAAGAATCAACAAGAAGGAGGAGCCGATCGAACAAGTTTTGGCCACCAAACTCTCGCTAAAAGAGAATGAACGTGGTAGAAGTCAACGAGGAAGAGGACGCGGATAAGGATATGGACAAGTTAGAGGATGAGGTCGAGGATGACAAAATATTGACAATGAAGAGAAGAGCCATTTCGTGAAAGAGCACAGTAGAAAAAGGCCCTCAAGACAAAATGATCGATCAAGTGTTCAATGCTACAATTACCAAAAGCACAAACACTATGCTCGCGATTGTTGGAGTCCTCAAAAGGTCAAAGAAATGACAAGTTATGCTCAAAATGAAGAGGTGGAGGAAAATTTGTATCTTGCTTACAAAGGAGGAGAAGGAAGCAAGAGCAACGCGTGGTACCTTGACAACGCAGCAAGCAATCACATATGTGGCGACAAGAGAAAATTTTTGAATATCGAAAACTCGGTGACTGGATTAGTCACGTTTGGAGATAACTCCAATGTTCAAATAGAAGGCAAATGTACGATTTTAATTCGTATGAAAAATTACGATCATAAATTCATTAGCAATGTTTATTATGTTTCGAGTATGAAGAGAAACATTTTGAAGTAGGGACAACTCTTGGAGAAAAACTACGAAGTTCACATGAAGGAACCTAGTCTCTTACTTCAAGATGATAGAAGAAATGTTATTGCAAAGGTACCGATGACAAAAAAATAGATTGTTTCTGCATGATATTCATTATGATGTTGCTCGATGTCTAAAGGCTTGTGTGAAGAACACCTCATGCCTTTGTCACTTGATACTTGGTCATCTCAATTTCGATGGCTTGAAGTTATTGGGCTAGAAAAGGATGATGAAGCGTTTATCGTCCATAGATCAACCAGACAAGTTATGCGAATGGTGTCTTGTCGGCAAATAATTTTGAAAGAGTTTTCCAAATGAGACAACTTCAAGAGCAAGTAAACTGCTTCAACTTGTTCATGCTACTGTATGCAAACCGATTAAGCCTCTGCCATTCGGTAAAAATTGGTATTTTCATTGATGATTTTAGCAAAAAACATGTGTTTATTTTTTGAAGGAGAAATCTCAAGTTTTTGGAGTTTTAGAAAATTGAAAGCATTTGTAGAAAGACAAAGCGTTTATCTCATTAAAGCTTTGAGATCAAATAATAGAGGTGAATTTACTTCAAACGAGTTTAATGAGTTTTGTGAAGCAAATGACATACAACAATTCCTAACCATTCTAAGATCTCCTCAACAAAATAGCGTAGTTTGAAGAAAGAATCGGACCATTCTCAATATGGCGAGAAGTATGCTAAAAACAAAGAAAATGTTAAAAGAGTTCTAGGTAAAAGCAGTTGATCGTCTACCTATCCAATAGGTGCTTGACGAGAAGCTTATGGGACAAAACACCCAAAAAGCATAGAGTGGAAGAAAACCAAGTGCCTCTCATTTGAGAGTGTTTGGACGCATCAGTTATGTGCACGTCCCAGATCAAGAAAGATTAAAGTTTGATGATAAAAGAAAGAAGTACATCTTCATCGGTTATGATCAATGCTCCAAAGGCTACAAGCTTACGACCCAAGTCTTGGAAAGATAATTATTAGTAGAAACGTGGTGTTCGATGAAGAAGATTGTTGGAATTGGATGAGGAGCAAAGAAATGAAGTTCAAGAGCTCATTACACCTTCAAAATCACCAACAATATTAAATACGTCTTCAACTTCTTCAAGTGGAAGGTCAAATGAAAGAGAGCCTTGTACGAGAAGTCTTCAAGATGTTTATGAGGTAACACAAAATCTAAGCGAAGAACAAACTTTCATTTGTCACTTTGTCGATTGTGAGCCCTTAGTATCTGAAGAAACTGTGAAAGATATAAAATGGAGGATTGTCATGGATAAAGAGATTGCTTCAATTGAGAAAAATGAGACATGGGAGCTAGCATCCATTCTGGAAGGCTAGAAGCCCATTGGCGTGAAGTGGGTTTTCAAAGAAAAGAAAAATGTAAATAGAGAACTGGAGAAATACAAAGCCAGGTTAGTGGCGAAAGGCTATAGTCAACAACTAGGTATTTACTATAGAGAAATATTTGCTCCCATTGCCTGTTTAAAAATTATTTGGCTAATTATTTCACTAGCAGCTCATAAAAGATTGAATATTTACCAAATAGATGTCAAAACGGCATTCTTGAAAGGAGTTCTTGAATAAGAGATTTATGTCAAACAAACTCAAGGCTATATTGTAAAAGATTAAGAAGACAAGGTATTGAAGCTGAAGAAAACATTATATGGGCTTAAGCAAGCTCCAAGTGCTTGAAATAGTCGAATCGACAAGTACTTCCTCAAAAATGGGTTTATCAAATGCCTATATGAGCACTCTCTCTATGCTAAGGTGCGTAAAAATGGAGATGTCTTATTTATTTTCTTGTATATTGATGATTTAATCTTTACAGGGAATAATTTGAGTTTGTACGAGGAATTTAAGCAAAAAATGACCAAAGAGTTTGAGATGACAGATATTGATCTAATGTCACACTATCTTGGCATCGAGATCAATCAAAGAGATAATGATATTTTGATATCTCAAAGAAGGTTTTGCAAGAGAGATTTTAAAGAATTTCAAAATGGAGAATTGTTAGCATGTGAATAAATACTCATGTGACATGTGGAGTAAAATTATCGAATAATGAAGAATGAGAGAAAGTTGATACTATAACTTTCAAGAGTCTTGTTGGAAGTCTGAGATATTTAACTTGCACAAGATCTGTTTTTTTTTTTGAGTTAGAGTGGTCAGTCGATTCATGGAGTCACCAACCATGACACATTTTCAAGCGACAAAGCGGATTCTTCGATATATCAAAGGTACAATTAATTTTGGTCTGCATTATTTATTGTTTGATGAATTTAAGCTTGTTAGATATAGCGATAGCAATTGGGGTGGAGATATAGATGATCGAAAGAGCATAACGAGTTTTGTTTTTTACATGGCTGCTATGGCTTTTACATGGAGTTCAAAGAAACAACAAATTGTGACTCTATCCACATGTGAAGTTGAATATATTGCAGCTACATCTTGTGTATGTCATGCTATATGGTTGAGACGACTATTGAAAGGGCTACAAATGCTATAAGAAAAAGCTACAAAGATTTTTGTTGACAATAAATCAGCTATTGCATTGACAAAGAATCCTGAGTTTTATGATAAAAGCAAGCAAATAGATACGAAGTATCATTTACTTCATGACTGCATTGCAAAGAGTGAAGTGCAATTGAAGTATATGAAGGCTGATGATCAAGTTACTGATATTTTTACAAAGTCACTCAAGTGTGACGCTTTCAGTAAGCTAAGGATGATGCTCGAAGTTACAAAGAATTAAGCTTAAGGGAGTGTGACATCCCCTTTTTCTTTACCTTAAATTCTCATAAATTTTTTTTTCGACTTTATTCATTTCCTCGAGCGACATCGTTTAAAATATTAAACCTTGGTAGCGGAAGACTATCGTACGTGGAAGACTCATTATAAAGTAAAATTAACCAAAATCCCAAGTTTGACGTAATAAAAAGAACCCCGGTCGACCCCCAAAGCCTTCAGTCGACACTTCATAATAGTGGTCGACCACTCCTAATAGGGGTCAACACCCCATTTGTCTCTGGTTTTTGTTTGTACTGAAACCGGTCGACACTTGGTAACAGCGGTCGATACCTTTTCTGGTAGGTTGACCTTGCTAATAGGGTCGAACCTCATTGCCTCTGGTTTTTGGTTGTACTGAAACTGGTCAACACCTGGTAACAGCGGTCGACACCTTACCTGGTAGGGGTCTACCCTTGCAAACACAGGTCTACCCCTCGTCTGGTAGTGGTCAACCTCTGCAAGCCCAGCTCGACACTCTGAAGGTAATTTTTCCATTTTTTACACATTCAATACCTCAAATCTCCTCCATACTTAACCAACTCTACATACTCAATATCAATTCACTCCCCTTTTCTCCTTAAGTATCAAATTTACATTTTCTTTATAAAAAAACAGACATCATAACCCTATATTTACCTCTAACTAGAATTTACCTAATCAACCACTATCCATAAATTTCATTATCATATAACTATTTAACACCATCCAAAACACCTTACAAGTTTTCTAATTAAATCCTATACGTCTATTATGTCCCAATTTCCATACATACTCCAAAATACTTATACTTCCTAACGTTTCACATTCACATGCAAATATACGTACTCAAATCGTCAAATCCGACCAAAAACCTAACCTATATCATCAACATCAAATATACGCAACGAAAACTCGTAAAATCATCCAAAAGTTAAACCCATCTATATAATCCATCAAAATAAACCTTCTATACATTTGTCCATAACATTTTTACCTAATATACTCAAAATACCTATACAATCATCCCTACGGGTAAAAATCGCACCGACTGCACAACGCACTCCCACGGGCTTCTTTCTTCACTCTGTTCGTTCATCTTGTAGGGGAACGTCTTCCTCACCTCCTTCAAGTTCACCTACACCATAAAGACGCCTATGAGAGAAAACTCAGTAAGTTCTAAGTAAATGACAATGCATGAACATGTATATACAATTTTATGAATTCAGTCCATCCATTTCTCAGTCCGTGACAGTCTTTGGTTATCGAAGCGCTCGCTAGATGGATAGGGCACATCAAGCAGTTATATAGCCCACACCATCTGAAGAGAGAAAAACCCGCTCACCACGAAACGCTAGGTTTAAACCTCACCCCGATAACCACCATGGGGTTGTTTGCATGATACTTTCATTTCTTACATTTCATTTTTCATGAAATCAATGCATAAATCTATATTTCATGTCATTTCGTAAAACGATGATGTATGGAAAATTAAAATGCATAACATAAGCGTAAATACCATCAAAACAACACACAAACGTAACCTATAAAGCAACTAAACCTAGGATACCCATCCAAAAAGCATATAAATATTCATTGCACCAATTTTCTCAACAAGCATAACCGACATATGGTGTAGGCCTATCGGCCACAGTAAGTCACGAGAACTTACCTGTTGTTCTCCACAAACCGAGTGTCTGTAACGACCCTTACCCGTACCCTAGTTTTCCCGTACAAATTTTTCATTTTTATGCGTATAAACTGTAAATCTGACTTTTGTGCGGAATCAAGACTTTAAAAATCGAAATTGAAATTGTTAACGGCGTTTGAAAACTACCTTGAAAACTATATAAAATAAACTTAAAACATTAATTAAACAATTGAATATTAAAAGAAATCATTTAAAATTAAAGTAACTCTTTTTTTTTATTTATGTTCTGTCGTTTGGCAGAACAGATGGCAATTGATCGCCCCCAAGTGGGCGATCAATCGCCCACCAGCGATTGCTCATGGCGAGCAATCGCTTTAGGCGATTCCACCATCGCCTAGCGATCGCCAGGCAAAGAGGGGCGATTGATCGCCCCAAGTGGCAATCAATCGCCATGCTCTCTGGAATTTTCCGGAGAGCACAGCCCCCTCTCTCCCTTCTTTCTTCCTTTCTTCATTTCCTCATGCCCTGCATCTCACACTCACAATACACAACTCTCAACACAACACACACACACACCTTTCGACATTCAAATTTCCTTTATCACACACCATTACATTTCTCATACTATCGCTCACCCACTTCCCAACTCAAACACAGCTGAACATAACCAATTTCATGAAAACGAACCGCATGGTTCCGTTTAAAAGTTTTACATATCCCCCTGTTTTTGAAATCATTAACAGTTACAAAATACTTTCAAAATCAGTTTCCAAACATCCTAAAACATTTACTATACAATTCTTCATCTATCAAATCCCAAAATATTTACCTACGTCCCCACGGGTCAAAATCACGCTTCGACTGCCAGCGCACTCCCACGGGCCATTCTCCTTCAAAGTGCTCATACTTCAGGCGGAGGGACGTCATCCTCACCTGTCTCGAAATCACCTACACCATAGAGACACCTATGAGATAAAAATCTCAGTAAGCTCTACGCAAATGCAAATGCATGATCATGTATGTTCAGTGCAATGAAAACCGTCCATGTCAATGCATATATCTGTACGTGTCAGTCTATGGTTATCGGAAACGCTCGACAGATGGATAGGGCACGTCCAGCGGTTAGACAGCCCACACCATCTGAAGGGAGGAAAACCCGCTCACCACGGAACGCCAGGTCTGAACCTCATCCCCGATAACCCCATGTCATGGTTGTTTACTATGATACTTTACTTGCCTTTTACGATGCATGTTCTTTTCATAAAATCCATGCGTAAATTTATTTTCATGTCGTTTTTAAAACCGTGATGCATGAACAGTTCAATATAACGCAATTAACGAGCATACCATTAAAACGCGACAAATACCATTAAAACGTAACAATCAACCTATAATTAACCAAACCTAAACTACCCAACCTATGAAATTTAAACAAATACATCTCCAAAACTCCTCGAGACGACTTCGACATATGGTGTAGGCCTATCGGCCAGAGTAAGTCACGAGAACTTACCTCGCGTCGTTGCACACCGAGCTCCGTCCACGAGCGTTTGTTCACCTATGCATTTCACAATATACGACGTTAAACCGAGTCTAAATCTTCAAACTTCAAAAATTACTAAGTCCTAACTAAAGAAAATTCCTTAAAACTCTAAAACACCATGTTGAGGCATTTCATCGAGCAATTCGTGCTCGTGATTACCAAACCCCCATTAATGGAGTTTTCAAGCTCCAAATTAGCCAAATCTCAAATACCAACCAATAATTTGATTATTTACGCCCAATAAACACCAATACGTCGATTAAAGGCGTAACTACGCTAAACTAATAGATCTCAAACTCTATTTCGTGTTTTCAACGAAAACCCTAAACGAACCCTAATTGTTTAAACCCTAAAATTGATATCTAACATTCTAAAAGCTTAGATTCGTACCTAGGGAGTGATGACGGAAGAGAAACGTGAAGCTCGAGTCGCCGGAGAAAGGGAATCGTCGCCGGAAATGATGAATCACCGGAGGAAGAAAATCGCGCGGTGAGGGAGAGGGAAAATGGAGAATTACGTGGGTGAGGGAAGAAGAATGAGGGAGTTTGATTTTTAATAAAATTTTGGTTTGCAATTTACCAAATTGCCCTTATCTCATTTTCTATTTATTCCTCCACAATTCTCGTTATTTAACTAATGATTCGTTTTCTCCAATTTTTCATATTTTACCTTAAGTTCTAATTTATTATTACGGCTTCGTTAAAACTTTCCGTTCACAAAACGGACTTATTATGACGTATCTACCAAAATGCCGTTTATATTGGAATAAAAATTTAAATCCCATAAAGCCGGGTGTTACAATTCATCCACCTTAATTGAAATTTTGTCCTTAAAATTTAGCTATACAAATAGTTCAGGATATTTCAGCATCATATCCAACTGTCTCTCCCAGGTAGCCTCCTCAACATCATGGTTCCTCCACAAAACCTTTACCAAAGGAATCTCCTTATTTCGCAATACCTTGATAGAAGACTCTAGGATTCGTACTGGCCTTTCCTCGTAGGTCAGCGTTGGTTGTACTTCAATCTCCCTTGTTTCAACGACGTGTGATGGATCACGTATACACTTTCTGAGCATAGACATGCGGAACACATTGTGAATACCCTCCATCGATGCTGGAAGCTGCAATCTATACGCTATAGTTCCGACCCTTTTCAGAATAGGAAAGGGCCCTACAAAACGTGGACTCAAGTTGCCTCGCCTTCCAAATCGCATAACGCCTTTGAACGGAGAAATCTTTAAATACACCTCGTCACCTTCCTTGAACTGTAATTCTCTCCGTCTGGTGTCAACATAACTCTTTTGGCAGCTTTGTGCAATCTCTATGCGTTGTCAAATAACAGCGATCTTCTCCACCGTTTGCTGCAAAATGTCTGGGCCCACTATGCTAGCCTCTCCTATCTCATCCCAATATAGCGCAGACCTGCATTTTCGACCATATAACGCTTCATACGGAGCCATGCCAATAGTAACCTGGAAGCTGTTGTTGTACGAAAACTCAATCAAAGGCAAATATCGGCTCCACAAGCCCTGAAACTCGAGCACGCACGCTCTAAGCATATCCTCAAGAATCTGATTCGTTCTTTCTGTTTGTCCATCAGTCTGAGGATGAAATACTGTACTGAAATTCAACTGAGTCCCCATCGCCTTATGTAAACTCTTCCAGAACTTTGAAGTAAATCTGGCATCTCTATCGGAAACAATAGAGATGGTAGTCTAACGACCTCCTGTACGTACAGCTCAGCTAGCTGTTCCATAGAATAGGTCATTTTCACTGGCAGGAAGTGGGCTGTCTTCGTCAAACGGTCCACTATTACCCATATACCATCGTGCCCCTTTGTTGTTCTCGGGAGTCCAACTATAAAATCTGTGGATATTTGCTCCCATTTTCACTCCGTAATAGGCAGTGGCTGTAAGGTTCTGGCTGGCCTTTGATGTTCTGCCTTAACCTGTTGACAAATCAGGCAGGTTTCCACATACCTGGCAATTTCTCTCTTCATGTTAGGCCACCAAAAATGCTGTCTCAAGTCTCTATACATTTTTGTGCTTCCTGGGTGCACTGAATACGCCGAGGAATGCGCCTCGGTTAAGATTTCTCCTTTCAGCTCATCATCATTGGGCACGTACCACCGGTGCCTAAATTTCAATACTCCATCATCTGTCAGGTTGAAGTCAGACAAACCTTCCGATGCCATGCTCATTCGATGCCTTTCACACTCCAAATAGTTCTGTTGAGCTTCTCGTATTCTGTCCAAAATCGTCGGTCTGAGAGAATGCTGGACAATTCCACCACAATCTCTACATCAAACTTCTCAATCTCAGACCTCAACATTACCGACATAGATGCAAGTGAAGGTTGACTCGTAGTAAGCATTCGGCTCAAGGCATCAGCGACTTTATTTGCCTTCCCTGGGTGGTATTTAATTTCAAAATCGTAATCTTTAACAAACTCTAACCACCGTCGCTGTCGCATATTAAGTTCTTTCTGCGTAAACAAATACTTTAAGCTCTTATGATCTGAAAACACCTCGCACTGTTGCCCATACAGATAGTGTCTCCATATTTTTAACGCAAAAACGACTGTTGCAAGCTCAAAGTCGTGTGTCGGATAATTTTTCTCATATGGCTTCAACTGTCTAGAAGCATAGGCAATGACCTTGCCTTCTTGCATCAATACACATCCTAGTCCGGTCCTCGAGGGATCACAGTAAATACTGAACTTATCACCCTCGACTGGTAGTGTCAGAACTGGAGCCGTAGTCAATCTCTGTTTCAGCTCCACAAAGCTCTTCTCGTACGCAGGCGACCATACGAACCTCTCATTCTTTCTCGTCAATCGGGATAGAGGGACGGCTATCTTTGAAAATCCCTCAATGATTTTCTTATAATATCCAGCTAAACCAAGAAATCCTCGGACCTCTCGTACATTTTTAGGCTGTGGCCATTGCTTGACGACTTCTATTTTTGCTGGATCCACTGAGATTCCTTCCTGAGATATGATATGACCAAGAAAGCTTACCTGATCAAGCCAGAATTCACATTTAGAAAACTTCGGATATAATTGGTGTTGGCACAAAGTCCTTAGAACAATCCGTAGATGCTCCTCATGCTCCTCCTTTGTCTTAGAATAGACCAGGATGTCATCTATAAATACTACAACAAACTTGTCCAAATATTCTTTGAAGACGCGGTTCATCATATCCATAAATGCTGCAGGAGCATTGGTAAGTCCAAAAGACATCACAAGAAATTCGTAATGTCCATACCTCGTTCGGAACGCTGTCTTTTCAATATCTTCTTTTCGGACCTTCAACTGATAATAACCCGAGCGTAGGTCAATCCTTGAAAACACTCGGGCACCCTGTAGTTAGTCAAATAGATCGTCAATTCGGGGCAGTGGATACTTATTCTTCATGGTCAATTTATTTAACTCTCGATAATCAATGCACATCCTGAGAGATCCGTCCTTTTTCTTCACAAAAAGGACTGGCGCACCCCAAGGAAAAAAGCTAGGTCGAATAAACCCTTTGTCTAATAATTCCTCCAACTGTGACTTCAGCTCCTTCAATTCAGCAGGCGCCAATCTATACGCACTCTTGGATACAGGTGCTGAACTCGGATAAACATCAATTACAAACTCGATCTCCCGATCTGGCGGTAGTCCGGGAAGATTGTCGAGAAAAATCTTTGAGAATTCCTTAACAATTGGAAGATCATCCGGTTTCAATCCATTAAGTAGTCGAGTATCAATCACTGCGGCCACAAAAATCGAACATCCATCTTTAAATTGTTCTCTGGCTAACATCGAATAAGTAGTAGGCAGCCCTCTTAACCTTTTCATCGCTTGAAAAGTGAACTCAACTTTGTTCGGGGGGCGGAAAGTCACCATCCCGGACCCGCAGTCAATTGTGGCCCAATGGCGTGCAAGCCAATCCATCCCCAAAATAAGATCATACACCTCTATACCCATAACTATCAACCAGGCATAGAGGGTGTTATTTCCCACAGAGACGACGTTGCCCTGGAAAATCCGATCGGACTGCATATTCGCTCCCGAAGGCAGCATTACTCTATACTCACACTCTGCTAACTCAGATACTAGGCCCAATCTAATCATGCAAGCAGTTGAAATGAAGGAGTGCGTAGCTCCCGTATCTATCAAGGAAAATACTGGTACACCCATGACTAGAATAGTACCTGCTATGACAGATGGCTGTGCTTCGTCGTTGACATCTCCGGGCTCAATAAATGCGAAGATCCTCGGCATAACTATTCTCTGATCGGCAGTCGCCCTCGGACAGTTCTGATCAAAATGACCGATCTCTCCACATCTATAACAACTGTTTGTGCCCAACCGACAAGTGCCATAATGTTCCTTCTGGCACTTCGGACAAACAGGTTTCTGTGCAGCCCCTTGGACTTGCTTCTCTTTGCCCTGATAGTTTCCTCCTTAATGAGGCCTTTTGACACCTCGTTGTTGTTGTTGTCCTCTGGGTTGCCAGCCTCGATTCCGTACCTGAGGCTGAATCTCGCGAAAGAAGCCTTTAGCAAGCTCTCTAGGCTTAACGCATGTTAACTCAGCAGCTTCGAACTCCAGAGCTCTCGCTGCAATTTTCTCGTAGGGCACATCTAGAATACCAGACACTATGATGTTCTTTCGGATCTCCCTGTTCTGTCCATCCATAAATTGTTGCACCTTTTCTTCATTATCACTGACTAGGCGCGGTGCAAACTTGGATAAAGCTTCAAACTTTCTGATATACTCTGCCACCGTATTAGTCTGTTTCAATTGCGTAAACTCAGCTCTCTTTGCCGCCCTCACTGTACGGCTGAAATACTTATCAAAGAACACGGTCTTAAACCGTTCCCACCTCATCATCACCACGTCCGTCGTAGCCTTAACAGAATCCCACCATGGCCGGGCATCCAATGTCAGGTGGAATGTGACGCACGCGACTTTCTTGGCATTGTCCACTTTGGCATACACTAACATATCTTCCATTTTTCGAACCCACTTCTCAGCAATAGAGAGGTCCGTAGATTGCCCGTCGAATATCGGAGGTCTTAGCTTTTGAAATCTCTCCATGCTTTGACCATTAGGAACAACTATCTCATGGGCCCTCCGATTCTCACGAACTAAGTCCGTGATTTGTTGTGCTTGTCGATCCATGTGTTGGGATTGACGATCGAGTAAGTCTGTCAGTCTATCTATGGCATCGTCTCGGACGTCTCTACCGAGAACCATTTTCGATAACTCCTATAAAATTAAAACAAGTAATCCTAAGAAATCAATTTTAAATAAAGCACTTAAATGTACTTACAGTTGATGAAGAATGTCCGCGTAGTGGCTGAGCAGTCGTGAAGTCTACAGAACCGTTTTTAAAACCCAGGGTCTCTGATACCATAACTGTAACGACCCTTACCCGTACCCTAGTTTTCCCGTACAAATTTTTCATTTTTATGCGTATAAACTGTAAATCTGACTTTTGTGTGGAATTAAAACTTTAAAAATCGAAATTGAAATTGCGTTTGAAAACTACCTTGAAAACTATATAAGATAAACTTAAAACATTAATTAAACAATTAAATATTAAAAGAAATCATTTAAAATTAAAGTTACTCTTTTTTTTTTTATTTATGTTCTGCCGTTTGGCAGAACAGATGGCGATTGATCGCCCCCAAGTGGGCGATCAATCGCCCACCAGCGATTGCTCATGGCGAGCAATCGCTTTAGGCGATTCCACCATCGCCTAGCGATCGCCACTAGCGATCGCCAGGCAAAGAGGGGCGATTGATCGCCCCAAGTGGCGATCATTCGCCATGCTCTCTAGAATTTTCCAGAGAGCACAGCCCCCTCTCTCCCTTCTTTCTTCCTTTCTTCGTTTCCTCATGCCCTGCATCTCACACTCATAATACACAACTCTCAACACAACACACACACACCTTTCGACATTCACATTTCCTTCATCACACACCATTACATTTCTCATACTATCGCTCACCCACTTCCCAACTCAAACACAACTGAACATAACCAATTTCATGAAAACGAACCGCATGGTTCCGTTTAAAAGTTTTAAATATCCCCCTGTTTTCGAAATCACTAACAGTTACAAAATACTTTCAAAATCAGTTTCCAAACATCCTAAAACATTTACTATACAATTCTTCATCTATCAAATCCCAAAATATTTACCTACGTCTCCACGGATCAAAATCACGCTCCGACTGCCAGCGCACTCCAACGGGCCATTCTCCTTCAACGTGCTCATACTTCAGGCGGAGGGACGTCATCTTCACCTGTCTCGAAATCACCTACACCATAGAGACACCTATGAGATAAAAATCTCAGTAAGCTCTACGCAAATGCTAATGCATGATCATGTATGTTCAGTGCAATAAAAAGCGTCCATGTCAATGCATATATCCGTACGTGTCAGTCTATGGTTATCGGAAACGCTCGACAGATGGATAGGGCACGTCCAGCGGTTAGACAGCCCACACCATCTGAAGGGAGGAAAACCCGCTCATACGGAACGCCAGGTCTGAACCTCATCCCCGATAACCCCATGTCATGGTTGTTTACTGTGATACTTTACTTGCCTTTTACGATGCATGTTCTTTTCATAAAATCCGTGCGTAAATTCATTTTCATGTCGTTTTTAAAACCGTGATGCATGAACAGTTCAATATAACGCAATTAACGAGCATACCATTAAAACGCGACAAATACCATTAAAACATAACAATCAACCTATAATTAACCAAACCTAAACTATCCAACTTATGAAATTTAAACAAATACATCTCCAAAACTCATCGAGACGGCTTCGACATATGGTGTAGGCCTATCGGCCAGAGTAAGTCACGAGAACTTACCTCGCGTCGTTGCACACCAAGCTCCGTCCACGAGCGTTTGTTCACCTATGCATTTAACAATATACGACGTTAAATCGAGTCTAAATCTTCAAACTTCAAAAATTACTAACTCCTAACTAAAGAAAATTCCTTAAAACTCTAAAACACCATGTTGAGGCATTTCATCGAGCAATTCGTGCTCGTGATTACCAAACCCCCATTAATGGAGTTTTCAAGCTCCAAATTAGCCAAATCTCAAATACCAACCAATAATTCGATTATTTACGCCTAATAAACACCAATACGTCGATTAAAGGCGTAACTACGCTAAACTAATAGATCTCAAACTCTATTTTGCGTTTTCAACGAAAACCCTAAACGAACCCTAATTGTTTAAACCCTAGAAATTGATATCTAACGTTCTAAAAGCTTAGATTCGTACCTAGGGAGTGATGACGGAAGAGAAACGTGAAGGCCCGAGTCGCCTGAGAAAGGGAATCGTCGCCGAAAATGCTGAATCGCCGGAGGAAGAAAATCGCGCAGTGAGGGAGAGGGAAAATGGAGAATTACGTGGGTGAGGGAAGAAGAATGAGGGAGTTTGATTTTTAATAAAATTTTGGTTTGCAATTTACCAAATTCCCCTTATCTCATTTTCTATTTATTCCTCCACAATTCTCGTTATTTAACTAATGATTCGTTTTCTCCAACTTTTCATATTTTACCGTAAATTCCAATTTATTATTATGGCTTCGTTAAAACTTTCCATTCGCGAAACGGACTTATTATGACGTATCTACCAAAATGCCGTTGATATTGGAATAAAAATTTAAATCCCATAAAGCCCGGTGTTACAAGGTCGTCCGTGAGCTTTGTTCACCTAAGTCAATCCACAATTTGTCGTTAAAATCCATCCTACAACCGAGTCACAAATCTAATCGAAACTCCTAAACTAAGGGAAATTTTCTAAAACTCTAATTTACGTCATTCAGGCATTTCATCGAGCAATTCGCGCTCACAATTCTCTACGACCTCCATTAATGTTGTTTTACACATTTCCAACCACCAAAAATCCATACATAACCATTAATTCCACCTAACTATCTCCAATAATCACAAATACACCATTATCATTCACCAATACTATAAAACTAACAATTTCTAACATAACCCATAATTTTAACAAAACCCTAACCGTTTTAAACCCTAAAAAATCGAAACTAACCATCCAAAACCATAGAATATTACCTAGAGTGTCTATTGCGGAAGAAAATGGGAAGAAAATCGTTGATCGGAGGAGAACCGTCATTGAGCTGTGAAGAAACCATCGAGGGCAAGGAGAAAATTGCCTAATGGGTGCATTCTGGAGAGTTTTTTGTGGGAATGAAAAACTGATTTTGGGGGGGAGGGGGGAGGGGGGAGGGGTATTTTAATGTTTTAAATTTTTAATTCCTTAAATTACCTTTTTGCTCTTTTACTTAACTTATTTCGTTATTTCGCCTACCAATTTGGTTTCTCCAAAATTCTCGTATTCCACCAAATATTTCAATTTATTATTAGAGTTCTAATAAAACTTTTCATTCACAAAACGAGCTTAATTTACTATATTTACGAATATATCCTTGTATAACGGAAAATCCAAAAACCCAAAAAATCCGGGTGTTGCAGGGAGGATGTTGAAAATATAAGCTTAGTTCAAATAATATATTTTGGTTTATGTATGTTTTAAATATATTTTTGGTTAAAATCCATCTATTTGTTAAGAATCACCTAGAGAGTTGAGATTCATGTATGTGTAAGTACATTGATACATGTACTTAGGTGATTCATTAAGTGTTAGTGCATGTATTAGATTGAATATGTAGTTCATGTATTATTTTATACATGTACCAAATATGTGACAGCCCGAAACCGAACCCGATCGGGGTCCAGGATCGGAGCCATCACTCCGGGACAGTTAACAAAAAATGGAAACTATTTTTTTTTTGTACATTACACTTTTAAAACATTTACAGAGAAAGAGAAGGATCTCTGGATTCGAAATCAAACGGGAAAAACAGTTAACAGAATCGAGTTCTTTGAAGTTGATAGCAAAACAGATTTCAATAATGGATAGCAGAAGAGAAGAAGTGGCGAAGAAAAAAAATAAACAGAAGTGAATAACAGAGAAGACGGGGAGGAACAGGGAACAGAAAGGGCGAAGAAAATAATGAAATCGGGTGTGTGATTACATCATCGGAAGATGTAATGACATCATCGGCATATACGGATAGTAAACAAAATCGGCAGAAGGTGATGACGTCAGCCGGAAGATGGATGACGTCAGCCGGAAGATGGATGACGTCAGCCGGAAGATATAACTAATCTGGGCGGAAGACTTGTGGTGACGTCAGCCGGAAGATGGGTGACGTCAGGCGGAGGATACAGACAGCAGACGGAATTCGGATGAAGTGATGATGTCAGCCGGAAGATGGATGACGTCAACCGGAAGATACAGACAGCAGATGAGATCGGATGAGGTGATGACGTCAGCCGGAAGATGGATGACGTCAACTAGAAGATACAGACAACAGACAACACCGGATGAGATGAAGACGTCATCGGATGAGATAATTGAACTGGGCGGTGGAGGTGGATGACGCCACCGGTGGATATACACTTAAACAGCAGTGGACGTGATCGGATGATATAGTCTAAAAGGGGCAAAGTTTGACAACTTTTAACAGAAAAACATACGGACAGGGAGCATCAAAACAAAAGGCATAAGGGTTTCAAACCTTCAAACCCGATTCAAAACAAGATTTTTGAAACACACTTTGCAGATGATAGATTTCAACTGACAGATTCAAGAAAGACAGACTGCATGGTAGCTCTAGAATTCGAGACCATCCATGCAAACCTCAAAATAGGAAAATATTCTAAAATATTTCAGAACATTCAGGACATGACTTCAACTGTCAAATACAGTGATTTCTAAAGCTGAAACATCAGAACTTGTACATTGTTCTAAAAGTAAAACCTCTGAATCAGTACAAAACCTAACATGCAATTGCAGAATCTACCAAAAGAAGAGTTTTTACAGAATTTTACAACACAACCAGATCTTCCAGAAGACTTTACAGATATAGACATTACAGAAAACTTAAACCTCGGGTAAGAATTTGTCTAGCTGCAGCAACCACACCCCCATGAGCTCGATCCACCAGCCACCTATTCATCAGACTGAGGCACGAAGTCCTCATTTTCGGGTTCAGTACCTACATCAGAGAGTTCATCTATGAGCCTAAAGCTCAGTAAGAACATATATATATATGCAGTGATGCAAAATGCTATGCATGCGGTTTTCAGAATACAGTGACAGTACAGAACATTATGTTTCAGTGGCAGAGGGGTATAAGTGGGGCTTATAGGGGAACTGGCGAACAGTAGGTGCACTATCAAGCACATTCAGTAGTTTTCAGATTCCTAGGGAGGGATAAAACTAGAGGGTCCTTGGCAAGGACAATTTTTTTCAAAATCCCAAGAAGGGATAAAACTAGAGGGCCAGTCCCCGTCCCACACTTAACCGGTACATTTCAGTCAGGTTTTATCTTATTTAGTTTCAAACAGTGCACATAAAACATTTGCATGTCTTTCAGAGAAAACGTGTATGCATGAACAGCGCTTGAACTTAAACAGGCAGAGAGCAGATGACAGAAATAACAGAACATACGGTGAAACAGAACATAGACAACTCAGAACATAACTATAACCTTTCTACCCAAAACAACCCGACAGAACAGAAAACCTAGTACCTCCGAGATGTAGGGCCTTAAGGGCCAACCTACGGATATGAACTTACCTGTTATCCTCGATGCAGTTAGCTGGAAAATCTCGGAATAGGCAAATCTGTAACATGCACGTAGAGAGGTAAACAGTGCTGCAAATGTTAACTAATAGCTTGGAAACTATGTAGCAGACTCAGTTCAGATTTGTAGAAAACAACAAGCGTGTTTCCATACAAAAAATCGAGAGTTTTCTCCAAAATAACTTAACCTAAAAGTTCAGCAAGCACATACTTTTACTTGTCCAGATTCGTTAGCATTAGTAGATGTTTACCTTAGCGGAGGAGCAAAAGAAAATCTGAGGAGATCGAAGTAAATCTCCGATGGTTGCTTGTCGACAAGAAGAGAGAATGCCGAGAAGAGAATGGAGAGAGAGCAGAGCAGAGAAGTGAAGAGGGTTTTACGTAGGAGGAAGAACTTAGCTTCTTCACCAAGTCGCCAGATGTCACTCAACCATTGGCTATCTCCCACCAACCTTAATTTCTCCTCAATTTACCCTTCCATGCATTTCAAATTTAGCCTTTAGTTTAGTTAGCCATTAGTTCGGTTCTCCCTTCACTAAATACTCCAAAATTTATAATAAAATAGTTATTGTATTTATGGCAATTTAAATTCATACAATAATTCAACAGATTATTACACGGCCAAAATGCCAGGTGTTACAAAATAATCATATAAATAAGACATTTTCAAATCAAGCCAATAGCCAAAAGCATTTCAATAAAATAATTTTCTCTCAAATTTTCTTCTCTCTACTTTATTTTATTTTTCTCTAAAAATTTCTATTCTTCATTCCAACATATGATTCATATATGCTTTCCGCACTCATGCGTGATTTGTACAGTATATGAGCGAACTTGCATGAGTTAGTAGTAAGTATTGGTGTTTAGCAGTCAAGAACACACAATATTTATATTTTTAGTGGATTTGTTTTACGGCACAAGATGTGATGTGTCATAGTGTAAGTGAGATTGATAACTTTATTAATGATAAGATTTCTTTGTCAAAATGTATTGATTTCTAAATAATTATTCTAGGGTAAAGTGCAATTTGGCCTTTACAACTAGGTGAAATGAGTAATTTACACCGTAAAATTGGATAATAGGCAAGAACAACCTTAATGTATTGATAATGGACAATATGGCCCCTACCGTCATAATTTTCGTCAAAAAGTAACTTTTTTTCACTTGTTCATTTTTTTTCCCGAAATGCCCCTCACTAGACCGAACCGGAACAGACCGATTCGTCTAATTGCACTCTGGTTTTTTATTTTTTTTAATTCTATTCTTCTGTCTTCTCTTTTCCGAGAAATAGGATTTAAAAAAAAAAAGAAAAACCAGAGTGGAATTAGCCGAACCGGTCTGGTTCGGTTCAGTCCAGTGAGGGGCATTTCGGGAAAAAAAATGAACAAGTGAAAAAATGTTACTTTTTGATGAAAAATATGACGGTAGGGGCCATATTGCCCATTATCAATACATTAAGGTTGTTCTTGTCTATTATTCAAGTTTACAGTGTAAATTGTCTATTTCACCTAGTTGTAGGGGCCAAATTGCACTTGACCCATTATTCTACATAAGGCTTTAACGATCTTAAATTTAAATGGGATTGTGATAATAAACCTATTTTTAATCAAAATTGTTCCCTTTTCATTAACACTATTATTTTGAGATAATTTACAGCTTAAACACTAAGAAACAATAGATAGGTAAGTATTAGAAATCGACCGATAACTAAAAAAAGAAAATACATAGTGAGACACTAAATTTACGTGCAAATTTTTTTGAAAAAAGTCACAGGCTAAATAGTAAATCTATTACGAAGATCAAAATACAACTGCGAGTTTTGCGACTCTATCTTACATGAATTTATAGAGACAATAAAACTCTTGATTAACAACATGAGGCTAACCAGCCTGGTTCAAATATAATTCGGATCACACCAAAATCTAATAGAAAGAATTTCAAACTTGGAGATAGAATTAAAGAATCAAAGAAAGATATTGTAAAATTTGAAGATTTCTATAAATTTTCCACATCTTTAAAAGATTTTAATTTTAGATCCAAAAAGTGAACTTCCAAAACCTGGAAAAGATCTGTTGTTCAAAAGGAGAAGGTTGTGTTCTCAAGTGGGGGAGGCAGTAATACAGTACATCTAGGAGGAGAAAGACAAACCTATTAGAGAATATGCATGTGTATACTTAATCTATTAAACCTTGTCATCACGAGACCTAATATTCAAGAAATAAAACTAAAGCATGTGATGTACCAAATACTGCAACAATAGGGCAGTTTGGTAGTATGCCTACAGAAAACCCTTAGTTTCATTTGAGACTCTTCATATAGAAGTGTGTGATTCATTCAAAATGCTTGGATTAACACCAATGCACTTAGGTTAAAACTAAAGTGAAAACTAAAACCTGGAGATGACTGATACTAGAAGAAGAGAGAGATCTGAAGAAGGGCGATTGGAGAAGAAGACTATTCATCATATCAGAAAAACAAGAACAATAGTTTTTATGTATTACAGCTTCTCTACCTTCCTACAAAGTAGGGTAATGATGTATACCTTTATCAAAACAGTAAACTGAATAAAACAAATCAAATATATATACAGAGTTTTGACTATTCAAACTAACATCCCCCATCAAGAGCAAGGCCGTAGGTCGAAGATATTGGAAGCGAAAAGTGTGAATGTGGTAGGAGGAAGAGGTTTGGTGAGCGCATCAACAACTTGATTTTCTTACGGTTGCAACTTTTTCCCAAACAAAATGGTAATCGATCTCAACATGTTTGGACTTTGAATGAAGAACTGGATTGGAAGCCAGGTAGGTAGCACTCAAATTATCGCAAAGGATTAGAGGTACCTTAGAAGATATGATGCCAATCTCTTTGAGGAGGGATTGGATCCAGATAACTTCAGCCACCCCGTTGGCCAAGCAGTGATACTCAGATTCTATGCTCGATCTAGAGACAACCTTTTGTTTGCTTGAGGACCCAGAGATAAGGTTAGGGCCGATGAACACACAGTACCCACTTGTACTCTTACAATCATTAGGGTAGGAGGCCCAATCGACATCAGTATAACAAGTCAGGTCCATAGATTTAGAAGAGGAGAAAGAGATTCCCTGGGAGAGAGTACCTTGGAGATACCGTAATATATGTTTGATAGATTGCCAGTGAATATTTGTGGGAGCATGCATAAACTGAGATACCTTGTTGACTACAACGGTAATAACTGATCTAGTAAGGCAGCAATATTGTAGACCACCGATAATGGTACGATATAGAGGGCTATCATAAAGTGGTGTACCTAATTGTTTTGACAAGGTGAGTCCAGCTACCATGGGAGTGGGAACAGGCTTGCAGGACATCATGTTCGCTTTATGAAGCAGATCCAAAATATACTGGGTTTGTGACAAAGAGAGAGTTGTGGAGTCTTGCTTAACTGAAATCCCAAGAAAAAAACTGAGAGGGACAAGGTCACGTACCATAAACTTTGATTTCAAATAAGCAAGGAACTAATCCAAAAGAGCATAAGAGTCACCAGTAAGGATAATATCGTCAACATATACTAACATAAGAAGTATAAAACCGCCTCTACAACATATGAAAAGGGAGGTATCAGACCTTGATGCGTAGAAACCCGAAGAAAGCAAGATAGTGTATAGCTTGTAGTAGCAAGCCCGATGGGATTGCTTTAGCTCACAAATATATTTATGTAACAGGCATACTGCCGAGGGTTGGGTGGAATCGACAAAACTGGGAGGTTGCTGCATATAGACAATGTCAGTGAGATCACCATAAAGAAAGACATTACTTATATCTAGTTGCTTTGATGGTCTAACCAAAAGAGAGAGCTAGCGATAGCGTAGTACAAACTGTAGTACGTTTCACAATTGACCTAAAGGTTTCATCATAATCTATCCCTTCTGTTTGATGATACCCTTTCGCCACAAATCTGGTCTTATACCAATTGACTGATCTGTCAAGGTGGAATTTGGTTTTGAAAATCCACTTACATCCAATAAGTTTTGCACCAAGAGGTAAGGGAACGAGTTGCCAAGTTTGGTTTTTGTGTAATGCAAAGAGTTTGTAACGCCCCCGAACCTGTCCCGGCTCGATACGCTACTTTGCTAACTCAACCCGTGTTAAAACGGCGTTTAAAATAATTTTTCATAAACTTTTCGACTCGATTTTGGGTTTTACGAACCCTCGAAAAATATCGGAAAACGCGCCAAAATACATTTAAAATACGTCGGGTTGAAATAATTCGAGAATAGGAAAACTTTTTAATTTTTTTTTTTTTTTTTTTTTTAGGGTGGCGATCAATCGCCACCCTCTCGGGTGCTACAGTGCTCGAGAGGCGCGATCAGCGACCGATCGCCGCTGGGCGCGCGATTGATCGCCTTTGCGGCGCCAAGCGCCCCCTGCGCGCGCCCAGCACGCCCCAACGCGCGCCACCCACGACACCCGCCAATTATCCTCCACTTTTTCCCGAGCCAAACTCCTACGAATTTCATGACTTAAAAGGGATAATAAAATAAACCCGACATTATAAACATTTTTAACAAAAACTGACAACATAACGGTTAAAAGTTTCTAAATCCGAAACCTGAAAACATGCATTTAAACCACAATTGTACCAAATCCACGCCATTATCAAGCCACAAGCATTTACCCCCAATCAAATCTAACAAACCAACGACAAAATATCAAACCCCAATCCATTTTAAATCAAAACAATATCTATACAAAAATCTCCAAACCACCAACCAAATACCTCAAAAATATCAACATGACCAAAAAGTAACTATCACTCACAAGTCCCTGAAGACCATGGTTGAGACACCCGACAACTGCCTGCACCGGCATGCCCGTACATCACCAACTGCATTCCAGTTCTAGCTTTTCGTAAGGCTCTCACCTGTAATCCTGTCAACACCTACACCACGGAACACAAAACGTAAGCTTAATGCTTAGTAAGTAGGGAATAATGCATACGAAAACAAAGTGCCCACCGCACACATCACCCTCACACACAACCCTAATACATGCGGTTTCTAACTCTCGGTTGTGTTCAACTCGTTCTCGTTTCATTACTCTTCACTTTCACTTGTGCGTCAAGCGGATACCTATCCTAACAGGATGGTCACGCGTTGACCACGCAAAGCCAGATCCAAGGCACACATCGTGTTCACACACGGGACGGCCATACATGATCTTCTCCCACGTCGATCAATGAACCTCGTTCATAATCACGACAACTTACATACTTTCAACTTGACTCTCTTGTAGACACCTCCCGAATTTCCATTCTTTTAGGCACTAGTTCCCGACGAGGTGACTTTGTGATAACCTCCTGAATTGCCATTCTTCTAGGCACTATTCGCGATGAGGCTACTCCACAAGAGACCACCACACCTCTTTTGTGGAACCTTCCAGAACTGCCATTCTTTCAGGCACTAATTCGCGACGAGGCGACTCCACAACAGTTCACATTGCCTCACATATCTTTACATTTCACTTTCACAAATTGCAAACAATGCTCAAAACACGTATTTCATAGTTTAAAGATGCATGTCACATACAATGCATGACACAAGACAAAAACAAAACAACCAAGCAAACAATTCCCTGCCGTTCCATGGTGTAGGCCCGAAAGCAAAACACAAGCGATCCACTACTTACCTGAACTCCCGCACGCGTTGGCTCACTCCGAGTATACAATTCACTCGCTCGTTAACCTAGCACATTAATGAAAATATTACTTAAAATCACCAAAACATAAACTAAAGGATATTTACTATAATTCTCACACAACCAAACTAATTTTTCCAAATAAAAACCCCAATACTCGATTTTTCCCCAATTTCCACCGTCCAACTTCGAACGGCCATAACTTTCTCATTTTTCATCAGATTTTGATTATTCACCCCATTCTGTAAACCTCTCCATGTCTACTATTCCATGAATCAATTTATTTTACAAAACCAACCATCCAACTCAGTCAAAAACTGCAGAATAGAACCGGCTACATAATTGATCAAAACCGATTTTTCATAACTTACTTCCAATCTTCCATTTCTCTCTAAAAACCACCTAAACTAATCCATTCAACACCTAAAATATCAAATTTGGAAAGAAATCTAACATTTAAAGTCAAAATTCGGACTCCATGGTTAGGGTTTTCCAAACCCTAACCAAAACCCACAAAACCACCCTAAAACCCTTAAAAATCATCATCTAATTGCATAAATCTGAAAACCCACTTAAATTGATACCTTAAAGCTTGAGAAAACTTGAAGAGATGAAGGAGAGAAACCTCAAATGGTGGCTGAGCTTGGCGTGGAGAGGAAGAGGAAGAAATGACTTTTTGGTGTTTTCTTTTCCTTTATCTTTTTCTAATTTATAAAGCAATTCTTTTTCCTTTTTGATTTTACCACTAATTTTTCTTAATTTATAAAAGTGGCTCTCCCTCACTCATCCCCTTCTTCAACGTGACATGCACACTTAATTTCCCTTCTATTTCACTTTTACTAATTTTTCAATTGGTTAATAAAACTTTTGACTTTTCAAACACCTTTGGTAGTTTGAATTGTCAACATCATTTCTTCCCTTTGTATTATACTCTAATCCCTTCATCACTTAGCCATAAACTCTCATATGTAACTTAACTTAAAGCTCTGCACATTATCGAAATTTTTTGGGTGTTACAGAGTTCCTCTTTCATAACATTTAACCAAATGGGGGATGAGGAAGCTTGTTAAAGGTGGTGGGTTCAAGAGAAGTTTCAGTCAACAGAGCTTTTGGTTTGAAGATGCATGACTTGGATCTAGTTCTCATGGAATGGTGGTTGATGGTGATAGGGGGTTATGTATAGTAGGGGAGGGAGATGGAGGGGGAGGGGAAGAGAGGAGAAGGGTGGGAGAGGGAGATGTTGGAGGAGTCGGTAGGTGGTTAATAGTTTGGGTGGGGAGGGGAGGTATAGGTAAAAAAGAGATGAGGATTGATACTGGTGGCTGACGATCAACTGAGGATGGGAGTGAAGAGAAGGGAAAGGAGGATTCAACAAAAGTGACATGTCTGGTAGTGTAGATTTTGTTAGAAAAGTGATCTAGACAAAGGTAGCCCTTATGATGAGAGTTGTATCCTAAGAAAACGCATGAGAGAGATCAAGGTTTGAATTTGTGTTGATTAAAGGGACGAAGGAAATGAAGGCATAAGCAACCAAAGACACGTAATGATGAGTAAGGAGGGGCAGTGTGGACAGCAGCCCGGTCGTATGTGCTTGAAGGGGAGAAGGATTTGGGTTGGGCCGAGAAATTTGGTCGGTATGAGGAATTTAAACGGTGGTAGCACACCGCTGCAATATGGCCCATTTTGTTGCAAATTTGGCAAGTGGGCTTGGAATTGCCTGATGGACTGTTTGGGCACCAAGATTGAGTTGGGTTTGGGTTTTGTTGATAATATCTCGGCCCAAATCCATTCTGATTAGATCATGTTTGAGAAGCATTGAATTGTTAGGGAGGTCGGGGGAAATGGTGGGCTGCGGCATGAGCTTGAACGAAAGGCGAAGTGTTCAGAGAGGTAATTGAGTTCTGCTTTTCCAAACAAAATTCATAACTTTGAAACAGGCTGTGTATTTCTTCTAGGGAGGGTTGATCTGGGTAGTTCGTGATGGAGGTGACGAACGCATTGTAGTCGCTGCCCAATCCATTAAGAAAATTGATAATCTGATCAGCGTAAGAGACAGGTTCTCCGATGGCCGATAATGTGTTACACAGAGAGATGATTTTTTGAATGTATGAGGCAGCAGAAATACTGTCTTTCGGCAGAGTGTGAAGTTGAGAACGGAGATCGGTGATTTTGGCTAAAGAGGAAGAGGCAAAGGTGCAGTGAGAGATAGATAGATCTCACTGGCGGTTGTGAAGCGAACTATTTGGGAAGGAGGCTTTCAGAGAGAGACGAGAAGAGCCAGCTCATAAGCAAGCGATTATACATACCTCTGTCATATGGGAAAATCTGGGTTCGGGTTTTGCGAGAGGGAGGAGGAGATGGGTACGGGCTGTTCACAATACTGTTAAGGCTATTGGCGATGACTATATTAAGGATCTGAGCTTTCCAAACTAAATAGTTGGTTGAATCGAGTTTGACAGAGAGTGTTTTGTTTCATGGATAAAAAATGAGGAAGAGAAAAAGCAGACAAAGAGCGTAAAGGGGAGGTGGGAAACGTAGAACTTGACGAAGCCATTTTTTAAGAACAGAAAGGCTTTGATACAATGAAGTGAAAACTAAAACCTGGAGATGGCTGATACTAGAAGAAGAGAGAGATCTAAAGAAGGGAGATCGGAGAAGAAGACTATTCATCGTATTAGAAAAACGAGAACAATAGTTTTTATGTATTACAGCTTCTCTACCTTGCTACTAAGTAGGGTAATGATGTATACCTATATCAAAACAGTAAACTGAATAAAAAAATCAATTATATATACAGAGCTTTGACTATTCATACTAACAAAAACTATTGCATTTCTCAAATGTCAGAGTATAAGGAAGAAAAGAAAAACTATTTCTTATGTATTCTCAACAAAAACTCATTACAATCACTAGTTTATATGCTGAAATTATAAACAACGAAATCTTAACAGAGAGATAGAGCAAGGATAAGTTCTCAATAGAGATAGAGAAAACAGATCTACAGATCTACTTTTAACAGAAGATAAAAACTATATTTAGTGAACCCGGTTCCCGGTTTACTTGTACGGTTCAACATGCCCCCTCAAACGCAAGGGTCGTGGAAGAACCGTGAGTTTGGTTCGAAGCTCGTGAAACCGGGAAGCAGAGAGTGATTTCGTGAGACAATCAGCAAGTTGGTCGGAGGAGGAAGCAAAAGCGAGCTTCGGAGATCCACAAATGACTTTTTCACGGACAAAGTGATGATCAATCTCGACATGCTTGGTGCGAGCATGGAGAACCGGATTTGACGCGAGGTTAAGTGTACTGATGTTATCACAGTAAATCAGAGGAGGCGAACCTGTAGGAAGGCGCAGCTCGGTGAGCAATGACTGGATCCATAACACTTCAGCAGCTCCATTGGCAAGGGCTCGATATTCTGATTCTGTACTTGATCGGGAGACAGCCTTTTGTTTGGCCGAGGACCAAGAAACCAGGTTATGCCCAAGAAATATTGTAACGACCCGGGGAGGATCGTCACGTGTCATGACTTTCCTTTAAACTTATCCGTACTTTTATACCTCTGTAATCGTAGTATACCCTTGCTTTTTTTTTTCAGACTTATATCATATCTCATCTTAACTTAAATTCGCTGAATAACCGCGTTTAGCTTTCACTCCTGCCGATCGCTAAACGACAAACATCTAGTTGATCTACCGGTCAGCACGTGCATCTCACATGATTCATTAAACATCTATCGGCAGGCACACATATTTGCATCTGCCGACAGTCACGTGCAACTCGTGTGACCAATTAAAACACCGTTCAATTATACAACGGAAGCCACCTACATCTGCCGATGAGAGAACAATAGACGATGCTCTCATCTGCCGATGGCAAATACTCTATATCTGCCGATGACGTGGCATCACATCTTCCGGTAACTTAACTCACTACTCATACCGATCGCCAGATAACAGACATTGTCGTCATCTGCCGATGGCTTAAGACAACTACATCTTCCGGCAGATTAACTCACATCATCTGCCGATGACGTGGCACTACATCTGCCGATGGCAACACACAACATCTGCCGATGACATTTATACTACATCTTCCGATAGATTAACTCACATCATCTGCCGATGACGTGGCACTACATCTGCCGATGGCAACACACAACATCTGCCGATGGCATATCGTCTGCTGATGACGTCAGCCGGAAGACAAATACTTTTCCTCTTCCGATGACGTCCTCCGGAAGACAGACTTACCCGACTCCCATCACAATCCTCCTGTCGATTTCTACACTTCAAAATAACACATCTCCTGCCGATAGACAAGTACTTTCATCTACCGACTACTAAACATTAACCTAACACCTTCTTCTTCCGGTAGACAAGCAAACTTCATCTACCGATTCCTAAACTCCATAATAACACTCGCACCTTCCGGTAGACAAATACATTTCGTCTACCGGCAGCACAAACATCATAACTTCAAACTTAATACCGGGACACCAACAGAATAAACCACAGATTCATTAAAACTCATACAGCGGATGACGTCAGCCGGAAGACTAAACCAACAAACATCTACCCTTCGGCATCTGCCGATGACGTCAGCCGGAAGACTACCTCTTCCAGCTTCCGTCTTACGGTAGAGAACTCTAAATCATCAAATGACTCCTTCCAACAGAAAGAAAACACAACTCATTCAAAATGCATATAGCGGAAGACTTAAGCAACTGACCATTTATAAATCTATATAATCATTCCCTGACTCAATGATCCACTAGACAGTTTCAAAGCTCAACGTTTTAAATAATCTCATCCTACTTAAACTACCATATTCTTTAACATACTGTAACATAAGAGTCTTAACCAGGGGTCATAAATCGCCTCTCCAGTCCCGCACTGTCACCTTGAGCATCCTCTTTGAACATAACATCCTCACCTGAACCTTCTTCACCTACACCATAAGGTTTAACTATAAGCCTAATGCTTAGTAAGGAATGCATGCTGACAGATATACATGAGTACACAATTTAAAGGGACACAAGTTCATAAACCATTCTTCATTCATGTTCATCTTTATCCTTTACATAACATGTATTAAGGCAGGGAACGAGGGAGGAAGACTGGGGTACATAGTCATTTGCTTATCGCGGCAGTCGTACATAATCATTTGCCTATCGCGGCAATCATGATACATCACTCGGCCTCCCCAGTGGGAGAATTCGCGAGCCATACATATCATTAACTCGGCCTCCACCAGTGGGAGATTTCGCGAGTCATACATATCATTACTCGGCCTCCACCAGTGGGAGATTTCGCGAGTCATACATATCATTACTCGGCCTCCACCAGTGGGAGAATTCGCGAGTCATACATAGCATAGTCTTTTCCCCGTTCTGCACTTAATTATGGTTACATTTACTTTTCATATTCTCTACTTAATCATAAACGTGGGCATAATACATAGACATGAGGTTCACAGAGAAAAGTCATACCATAAGGACAAGTAGAACATCCTGTAACTTTACATTTACTTACACAACTTCTTCATGTCGTGGAAATAACAAATCATAGTCAACAAGTTAACATTTCAGTGATTTCCTAATACCCTTGCGGTGTAGGGCCCTAGTGGCCGGAAATCTTAACACATTCACTTACCTGGATTCCTTAGCAATCCGAGCTTCTTTCCTTTAAACTTCTTCACCTAAAACATGTACATTACAGTAGTTAAATAAAATCCTAAAAGTTCTAATCATAGGTCATCCTAGAATCTAATAGCTAGAGTCATCTCCGAATCCTTAGTCTAAAGCTCTGCGCAGAATCTGAAATCCAAAATAGAACAAAGAGGTTCTACTATTGATTAAATCTGAGTTAGGTTACTTAAAATGACCAGAATCTACTCGGGTTGACATTACTACTCTCGGATTCTAAAATGTTCTAAAACGGCATGGCCATTGATAAACTCCAAGTTCAGATGCTGAGCTGAAAACAGAGCTGATAAACTAACAGATAGCTACATTGTCTATTGCATACCTCGGGTACGAACTTGCAGAGAAAATGCAGGCTGAAAATAGTCGTCAGTGAGGGAGAACGCCGGTAACAGAGAGCAGGAGCTCGGGAGAGAAGAAATCGCCGAGAGAAGGGGTGTCGGCTACAGTGAGGTTTAAATGAGATTTAAGGTTTCCTTTTTCTATTTATACTTAATCCATCAATCTTAATTACAATTCTGCCACCCAACCTAGTTTTACTCAACTTGTAATAAATTTTTCTTAACATCAAATTTAAATCATAAAGGTTAAATAAGAGGGTGACAATGAAAATGGTCAGAAAATCATCTGGCCGAAACGTCGGGTGTTACATCCACCCCTCCTTAAACAAAATTTTCGTCCTCGAAAATTGCTCAAGCAAATAACTTAGGATATTTGTCCAACATCTCCTGCTGTAGTTCCCATGTAGCTTCTTCAATACCATGATTCTTCCACAAAACCTTAACCAACAAGATTTCCTTATTCCTTAGAGTCTTCACTGCAGAATCCAAAATTTGTACTGGTTTCTCTTCATATTCCAGTGTCGGCTCTAAACTAATATCCGATGGCTGGATGACCTGCATCGGGTCACGCATGCACTTCCTTAACATTGACACATGGAAGACATTATGAACTTTATCCAATGATGGAGGCAGTTGCAGTCTGTAAGCTGTACTCCCGATTTTTGCTAAGACAGGGAAGGGCCCAATGAATCTAGGATTAAGTTTTCCCTTCTTGCCAAATCTTAAGACTCCTCTAAATGGTGACACCTTTAAGAATACTTCATCTCCTACCGAAAACTCGAGTTCCCTTCTCCTCTGATCTGCGTAACACTTCTGTCGGCTTTGTGCAGTCATCATTCTTTTCCGAATAGTGGTAATCTTATCTGACATTTGCTGCAGAATATCAGGCCCAAGGAGTTTTGCTTCACCAACCTCGTCCCAATAAAGAGGTGACCTACATTTCCTACCATACAGTGCTTCATAAGGTGCCATACCAATGGTGGACTGATAACTGTTATTGTAGGAGAACTCAACTAGAGGTAATTGTCTGCTCCAAGTTGTCTGAAAGTCAAGTACACATGCTCTCAACATATCTTCGAGTATTTGAATCGTCCTTTCTGACTGGCCATCGGTCTGTGGGTGAAAAGCTGTGCTGAAAGATAACCTTGTACCCAATGTACCTTGCAAACTTTTCCAGAATCGAGAGGTGAACCTGGGGTCACGGTCAGAGACAATGGATACAGGGATCCCATGCAACCTGATAATTTCTTGGACATAAAGGTTAGCAAGTTGGTCCATCGTATAGGTGGTCCTTACAGGTAAGAAATGGGCCGATTTTGTCAGTCTATCCACCACAACCCAAATACAATCATGCCCTTTTGTCGTCTTAGGTAGTCCTACTACGAAATCCATGGCTATGTGTTCCCACTTCCACTCGGGAATAGGCAACGGCTGAAGAGTACCTCCTGGACGTTGGTGCTCGGCTTTGACTTGTTGACATACTAAACAGGACTCTACATACTTAGCAACATCCCTTTTTAGGTTAGGCCACCAGTACTGTAACTTCAGGTCTCGGTACATCTTGGTGCAGCCAGGATGTACGGAAAAGGAAGAGGAGTGCGCCTCAGCCAAGATCAACTTACGCAATTCCACATCATTAGGAATGCACCACCGATTTCTAAACCTCAGGATCCCATCCTTGGAGAGACTGAACTCGGAGGTGGCGTCCTTCAACTTATCCATCATGCTGATATTTTCCACTGAATTCTTCTGTTGTGCATCCTTGATCTTTTCCAAAATTGTTGGTTGAATAGTTAACTCAGCGAGCAAGACTGATAACTCTGGAACTATCTCCAAGTCAAATTTCTGAACTTCTGTTCTTAAGGGCATAGACATGGTTGAAACCACGGGCTGCATTGTTGTTGACATCCTACTCAACGCATCAGCTACAGAGTTAGCCTTTCCGGGGTGATACTTGATCTCAAAATCGTAATCCTTGACAAATTCCAACCAACGTCTCTGTCTCATGTTTAATTCCTTCTGTGTGAAGAGGTACTTTAGACTTTTATGGTCAGAAAACACCTCACATTGTTGTCCATATAAATAGTGTCTCCAAATCTTCAAGGCAAAAACAACAGCAGCTAATTCTAGATCATGAGTGGGGTAATTTTGCTCGTAACTCTTTAGCTGCCTAGAAGCATACGCTATAACTTTACCCTCTTGCATCAGAACACAACCTAAACCGACTTTAGAAGCATCACAGTAAACACTAAATTTTCCTTCTTCGGTTGGGAGGGTCAAAACAGGAGCTGTTGTTAACTTCAGTTTTAACGTCTGGAAGCTATCTTCACAGGCTTCAGTCCAAGAATACTTAATGTCCTTCTTTGTCAAACTTGTCAGGGGTTTAGCTATCATAGAAAATCCCTTGATGAATTTTCTGTAATAGCCTGCCAATCCAAGGAAGCTGCGGACTTCACTGGCATTCTTAGGTTGAGGCCAATCTTTTACTGCCTGAATTTTGGTTGGGTCCACAGATATGCCATTAGCAGAGACTACATGGCCAAGGAAATTAACCTTATCTAACCAAAACTCACACTTAGACAGCTTGGCGTAAAGTTGATGCTCCTTCAATGTCGTCAAAACTACTTTCAAATGTTCTTCATGGTCAGCCACAGTTCGGGAATATATCAAGATATCATCTATGAATACAATCACAAACTTATCCAAATACTCACGAAACACACGGTTCATTAGATCCATAAAAGCGGCAGGGGCGTTTGTCAAACCAAACGACATGACTAAGAATTCATAATGTCCATAGCGGGTTCTGAAGGCTGTCTTTGGTATATCTCCTTCTTTAACCTTCAGTTGGTAATAACCCGAACGTAAATCTATCTTTGAAAATACCTTAGCTCCTTGCAATTGGTCAAACAAATCGTCAATCCTGGGTAAGGGGTACCTATTCTTGATTGTCAACTTATTTAGTTCCCTGTAGTCTATGCACATTCTAAGAGAACCATCCTTCTTCCTTACAAATAAGACTGGTGCACCCCAAGGAGAACTGCTGGGGCGAATAAATCCCTTGTCAACCAATTCCTGCAGTTGAACCTTCAATTCTTTCAACTCAACAGGTGCCATACGGTAAGGATTTTTGGATACAGGTGATGCCTCGGGGTATGTATCAATCACAAATTCTATTTCCCTATCAGGTGGTATACCCGGTAAATCATCTAGGAATGCCTCGGGAAACTCTCGGACTATAGGAATATCCTGTAGCTCAATTTTATTCTTCACCCGGTCATCTATTACACTAGCCAGGTAGCTCTCACAACCACCTCTCAGCATTCGGTATATTTCTAGTGAGGATATAATTGGTATCTTACTTATTTTAGGAATAGCTTGGAAGGAATAATGGTTATCATTTGGGGGTCTAAAATCAACTATTCCAGATCGACAACTTATCGTGGCATGGTGTCTAAATAACCAATCCATCCCTAATATTACTTCATACCCTCTTATGTCAATGACAATTAATTCCGCATAGAGATTCTTATCCCCTAAGGACACGACGTCACCCTTAACAATCTGCTCTGAATGTAGGGACCTCCCTGATGGCAACACAACACTATATAACCTTTCAGCTGGTAGGGGTCCTATGCTATGTTTGCATACAAACAAGGTTGATATAAACGAGTGTGTGGCCCCTGTATCTATGAGTGTATGAGCAGCAAAACCACAAATCATGATGGTACCTGATATGACTGTGTGTTGATCAGCTCCCTCATCTTCCATCAATGCATACACTCTGGGTACAACCCTTGCACGGTTCGGGTCTGGCGGCATGGGGCAATCTCTGACCATGTGTCCGGTCTTATCACACCTGAAACAGCGGCCAGAAAGCAACTTGCACTCACCAGGGTGGTTCCTCTGACATGTAGGGCATAGAGGCGCCAGAGGTCTCTTTCCTTTTCCCTGGTCATCATTCTGGTTGAGGGGCCTCTTCATTCCATGCTGTTGTTGCTGTGGTCCCCTGTTCTGTCGTGGCTGCCAACCCTTGTTCTGACGTGGTGGCGGCTGAGCGTCCTTCATGAGTTTCTTTGGCTGTTCGCGTTGTGCATATGCTGTCATTTCTGCCTCTTCTAGCTCCAAGGCCTTAGCCGTCACTTCACCATAAGGCACATTATGTATCCCGGCAGTCTTCACTTTCATGTACAGACTTGGCTTCAGTCCTTGAACAAACTGGTAAATCTTATCTTCCTCATCCTCAATCATACGGGGAGAAAACCGCGATAAAGCATCAAATTCACATATATAATCCGTCACAGAGCCAGTTTGTCGTAGATTCATAAACTCCTTCTTCTTGTTGGCCCGAACAGTCCTATTGAAGTACTTGTCGAAGAAGGCAGTCTTGAACATCCCCCAGGTCATAGCTTCGGCATTAGGGGTGCTCTGGATCGAGTCCCACCAATGCCTTGCACTTAACTCCAAATGAAAGACAGCATAGGTGACCTTATCCCCTTCGTCAACCTTTGCATACTTAAACATGTCTTCAATCTTTCGGATCCACTCCTCAGCATGGACAGGATCTGAAACATACCCATTAAACACCGGGGGTCGAAGCCGGTGAAAGCGCTCACCCCCGTGATCATGAGTTGCGTTAGTACTGGAGTTGCCTTGTTCTTCTCTAGCTGTCATCAGTCGTTCTATCTGGTGAGATTGGCGCATGACCAACTCAGTCAACTGAGCAATAGCATTGCTATCCTCATTGGCATCTCTCTGTTGACCTCTAACCATCTTGGGATTCCTGGCAATTCATTACAGGCATAACTTAACTTAATGACATACATGAAATCATAAACACTTACAGTTGCTGAGGTGTGCTCAAGTGACAGTCAGTGCTGGGAGGCAGTCTGCAGAATCGGTTTTAGAACCTGGTTTTGCTTTGATACCATAATTGTAACGACCCGGGGAGGATCGTCACGTGTCATGACTTTCCTTTAAACTTATCCGTACTTTTATACCTCTGTAATCGTAGTATACCCTTGCTTTTTTTTTCAGACTTATATCATATCTCATCTTAACTTAAATTCGCTGAATAACCGCGTTTAGCTTTCACTCCTGCCGATCGCTAAACGACAAACATCTAGTTGATCTACCAGTCAGCACGTGCATCTCACATGATTCATTAAACATCTATCGGCAGGCACACATATTTGCATCTGCCGACAGTCACGTGCAACTCGTGTGACCAATTAAAACACCGTTCAATTATACAACGGAAGCCACCTACATCTGCCGATGAGAGAACAATAGACGATGCTCTCATCTGCCGATGGCAAATACTCTATATCTGCCGATGACGTGGCATCACATCTTCCGGTAACTTAACTCACTACTCATACCGATCGCCAGATAACAGACATTGTCGTCATCTGCCGATGGCTTAAGACAACTACATCTTCCGGCAGATTAACTCACATCATCTGCCGATGACGTGGCACTACATCTGCCGATGGCAACACGACCATTTATACTACATCTTCCGATAGATTAACTCACATCATCTGCCGATGACGTGGCACTACATCTGCCGATGGCAACACACAACATCTGCCGATGGCATATCGTCTGCTGATGACGTCAGCCGGAAGACAAATACTTTTCCTCTTCCGATGACGTCCTCCGGAAGACAGACTTACCCGACTCCCATCACAATCCTCCTGTCGATTTCTACACTTCAAAATAACACATCTCCTGCCGATAGACAAGTACTTTCATCTACCGACTACTAAACATTAACCTAACACCTTCTTCTTCCGGTAGACAAGCAAACTTCATCTACCGATTCCTAAACTCCATAATAACACTCGCACCTTCCGGTAGACAAATACATTTCGTCTACCGGCAGCACAAACATCATAACTTCAAACTTAATACCGGGACACCAACAGAATAAACCACAGATTCATTAAAACTCATACAGCGGATGACGTCAGCCGGAAGACTAAACCAACAAACATCTACCCTTCGGCATCTGCCGATGACGTCAGCCGGAAGACTACCTCTTCCAGCTTCCGTCTTACGGTAGAGAACTCTAAATCATCAAATGACTCCTTCCAACAGAAAGAAAACACAACTCATTCAAAATGCATATAGCGGAAGACTTAAGCAACTGACCATTTATAAATCTATATAATCATTCCCTGACTCAATGATCCACTAGACAGTTTCAAAGCTCAACGTTTTAAATAATCTCATCCTACTTAAACTACCATATTCTTTAACATACTGTAACATAAGAGTCTTAACCAGGGGTCATAAATCGCCTCTCCAGTCCCGCACTGTCACCTTGAGCATCCTCTTTGAACATAACATCCTCACCTGAACCTTCTTCACCTACACCATAAGGTTTAACTATAAGCCTAATGCTTAGTAAGGAATGCATGCTGACAGATATACATGAGTACACAATTTAAAGGGACACAAGTTCATAAACCATTCTTCATTCATGTTCATCTTTATCATTTACATAACATGTATTAAGGCAGGGAACGAGGGAGGAAGACTGGGGTACATAGTCATTTGCCTATCGCGGCAGTCGTACATAATCATTTGCCTATCGCGGCAATCATGATACATCACTCGGCCTCCCCAGTGGGAGAATTCGCGAGCCATACATATCATTAACTCGGCCTCCACCAGTGGGAGATTTCGCGAGTCATACATATCATTACTCGGCCTCCACCAGTGGGAGATTTCGCGAGTCATACATATCATTACTCGGCCTCCACCAGTGGGAGAATTCGCGAGTCATACATAGCATAGTCTTTTCCCCGTTCTGCACTTAATTATGGTTACATTTACTTTTCATATTCTCTACTTAATCATAAACGTGGGCATAATACATAGACATGAGGTTCACAGAGAAAAGTCATACCATAAGGACAAGTAGAACATCCTGTAACTTTACATTTACTTACACAACTTCTTCATGTCGTGGAAATAACAAATCATAGTCAACAAGTTAACATTTCAGTGATTTCCTAATACCCTTGCGGTGTAGGGCCCTAGTGGCCGGAAATCTTAACACATTCACTTACCTGGATTCCTTAGCAATCCGAGCTTCTTTCCTTTAAACTTCTTCACCTAAAACATGTACATTACAGTAGTTAAATAAAATCCTAAAAGTTCTAATCATAGGTCATCCTAGAATCTAATAGCTAGAGTCATCTCCGAATCCTTAGTCTAAAGCTCTGCGCAGAATCTGAAATCCAAAATAGAACAAAGAGGTTCTACTATTGATTAAATCTGAGTTAGGTTACTTAAAATGACCAGAATCTACTCGAGTTGACATTACTACTCTCGGATTCTAAAATGTTCTAAAACGGCATGGCCATTGATAAACTCCAAGTTCAGATGCTGAGCTGAAAACAGAGCTGATAAACTAACAGATAGCTACATTGTCTATTGCATACCTCGGGTACGAACTTGCAGAGAAAATGCAGGCTGAAAATAGTCGTCAGTGAGGGAGAACGCCGGTAACAGAGAGCAGGAGCTCGGGAGAGAAGAATCGCCGAGAGAAGGGGTGTCGGCTACAGTGAGGTTTAAATGAGATTTAAGGTTTCCTTTTTCTATTTATACTTAATCCATCAATCTTAATTACAATTCTGCCACCCAACCTAGTTTTACTCAACTTGTAATAAATTTGTCTTAACATCAAATTTAAATCATAAAGGTTAAATAAGAGGGTGACAATGAAAATGGTCAGAAAATCACCTGGCCGAAACGTCGGGTGTTACAGAAAAACATCGAAAACTTTACAAAATACCTTCAAAACATAATCTATCAACTATCCAGGTTTTCAAACATCCTAAAATATCACATACAATTTTCCTACATTCTATCTATCAATTCCCAAAAACATTACCTAGTCCCCACGGGTCAAAATCACGCCCCGACTGCCAGCGTCACTCCCACGGGCCTCCTCCCTCAACTGCTCATACATCAGGCTGAGGGACGTCTTCCTCACCTGTCTCAAATCACCTACACCATAGAATTAAAACACGTGAGCTAGAGGCTCAGTAAATCTAAGTGATGCACTTGAATGCTATGCTTATGCTGATTTAAAACTATGCATCGTTTTCATTTCTTTCATTTCATTTCATTTCTTGTCACCGGGCTTCTCTCTCACTAGATAGGATCGGCACATCCTGCGATTGGATAGCCCCTCGTATCTACCGGGGGGAAGACATGCTCATCCGACAGCCATGTCTGAACCACCGCCACCGACGTGACCATCGTTCCATTCGTTTACCTTTTCATTTGTAAATACATGCAGAGACATTCGTTTTTCATGTTCGTTTTTGAAACATGATGCATGAACAAGTGTCGTGCTATAACAACGTATAACGAGCAGAACTACAATAATAAGGTGACAACTTACAACTTAACAAGCCATATTCTAACCTACCCTTCCTAAACAACCTACCCGAACGCATCTCCCAATATCCTCGATCGACTCAATTCGTACGGTGTAGGCCTAGATGGCCAAACAAGTCACAGAGACTTACCTCGCGTCCGTTGCACACGCTCAGAGTCCAAAATGCTTTAATCTCGTCAATTTAACAACCTAATAATAATAGATACAAGTTCACAATATAAATAAATTCAGTATGATAAACTTCCAACTTGAAACCAAAAATATAACCAAGGTATTTGAATAAAACCTTATACCTCAATCTAATATTCCAAGCCAATTAGTTTTGAGTCACATTCGCACCAATAACTTAATTCAACTACTTAAACAGCTCGAAGTTCATTCAACTAACAAAAACTCAACAATTTTCTTTCAATATTCTCTGATTTTTCCTTTAAAATTGGCTTAACTTTAAACTTCAATAACTCCCTCAATTCTTATCCGTTTTTGATGATTCAACATGTTTTGAAAACTTCATTATGTCTATTTTAACATGAAACCAAGCATTTATCCAAAACAAAACAGAATTGAGACAAAAAGACCAAAAACCGAACTGACCGCGGTAATTCTCCAATTTTTACACTTCAACTTAAAAAATTCATAACTAAATCAATTCTTAACGAAATCGAGTGATTCAAGTTGCTATGGACTCCTTAGAATGTCTACTTTCTAATGGTGAGACTCATTTATCAAAAGCCATTCGCATATACTGGCAGAAAAGCTAAAACCGAAACTGCTCTGTTTTTAAATCATTACATTTTGTCCAACTTCGAAAATTCACCATAAATCGTACACATATCCGAATTCAATAATTCAAAATGTCATAGAATCCTTACAATGTCTAGTTTAACATGGTGGAGTCCATTTGCCAAAAATCTAACTCATTTAATGGCAGAAATTCGAAAACCATTCTGCCCTATAAATTTCAGTTCTGCACATTACTATAATTCATCAAATTCTCAACTCAATTATCAAATATCATCCATAATCATCAATACGGCAATATCTAACATTTTCGAACATAACCCGGTTATTTTCGACATAAACCTACAATTTCATCAAACTCTAAACCCGAAACCCTAACCAATACCACTTAAAATTGAACTCAACGCTCGAAAATAAGGTCCTTCCCTATTTTTCTTTTTGTGATACGACA